>CAUYPK010096612.1:0-74346 GCA_963574355.1 Loris lydekkerianus
GGGGGGGGGGGGGGGGGGGGCCGGGGACAAACGATACCCACCACGATTCAAGTTTTTTGTGGGGTTGGGGTGCCCGGAAAAGGACAGGGTGTGGGGGCGAGTGGGGTGTGAGGGCGGACCAAACAAAAAAAAAAATAAAAAAAAACAAAAAAAAAAAAAAAAAAAAAAATGTTTCCATTTAAAAACAGAGTTAAATAGATTTAGCTTATATATATTTTACTCCATATACTTGTTGTAAGTAAAAATCTTGAGCAAAGATAATAAAATAACAATATTCCAACAAACATATAACTTAGCAGTTTTAGAATAATGTACCTTTGGTTCAGCATAACATTCATTTTTATCACACATAAATTTAACTGAATATATGAAACAATGATTATTATACTCATTTCTGAAAAATAGTGAATGGCATTTTTTAGCATTTTAATAGCCTAAAATTAAATATTTCTTCTACATACCTGAACAGCAATTTGAAATTGATATTACCTATAGTGACTGTAACTTAAGGGTGGCAATGGTGTATTCTATGGCCAAGGAACACCCGTAAGAGTGTATACATGAACAGAAAGCACATTTCTTTCCCATTAGTAGAAAATAGATACATTTTCAAGTCATGCTATACAAATACGTGTATATCATGTATATTGATGCACAGTTTTAACTTTCTTTTTCTTTTTTGAGGCAGAGCCTCACTATGTCCGCCTCTCCCACAGTAGAGTACTGTGCCATCACAGCTCACAGCAACTTGAAACTCTTGGGCTTACGTGATTCTCTTGCCTCAGGCTCCCAAGTAGCTGGGACTACAGGTGCCCACCACAATGCCTGGCTATTTTTCTGTTGCAGTTGTCATTGTTGCTTAGCTGGCTCTGGCTGGGTTTGTACCTGGCAGCCTTCATGCATGTGGCTGACGCCGTAACCACGGTGCTATAGGTGCTGAGCCTGATGTATAGTTTTAAAGTGTTTTCTCCTTTTAAAAAATCTTTCCCTTTTTGTAGCCTTCCTGCTTTAAATTCTTTTTTTTTTTCTTTCTTTTTCCTTTTTTTTTTTGGTTTGGTGTTTTTCTCTTGTATTAAAAATAAGTAATTAAATTTTATTACACAAATTTAAACAGTGTAGAGATATGTACCCAGTAGAGTATGTAGACCTCAGAAATGCCACTGAGAAAGCCAAAGAGTTCAGTGGTGCCCATGCAAACACTGGTTTTAAAGTACTTTAGTTCAAGTTCTAACTCTGCTCCTTGTGATCTGTGTGATATTGGTTGAGTTACGTACGTGCAAAGGGATAATAGTGTGCAGTGGCTCAACTGTCATCCTAGCACTCTGGGAGGCCCAAACGGAAGGATAGCTTGAGCTCTAGAGTTCAAGACCAGCCTGAGTAAAATTGAGACCCTGTCTCTACTAAAAATAGAGAATATTAGCAATGGTGTACATCTGCATTCCCGGCTTCTTAGGAGGGCGAGGCAGGAGGATCACTTAAATCGAGGAGTTTGAGGCTGCAGTGAGCTGTGATGACACCACTACAAATAATAAAACCTACCTGAAACTACCCGAAACTGTTAAAAACAGTAAATAAAATAGTCCACAAAAATCACATAGTATAGTTCCTAGTGTATGCCAAGAGCCCAATAAATGTTAGCTTTTGGCATTATCATTATGTGTACCGGCACCCACCTTCGGGGGCTTGGTCTAATTTTCAGTTACTTCACCGTTTGTAGTGACTCTGAAATGCTCTCAATTCATTTCCCTTTGACAAGGACTTGGGCCTATTTCTATACATTCACAGGAACCAGATGCTACAAATTGCAACTAAATCCCAGAACAAGTAACAGCAGGAAATTGGAAGAGCATCTGCTCTTTTTCTCAGCTACCTTTTGGAATTTCCCTGCTCACCATTTACTACCACGGGGATCATTTGATAGTCCTATTCACAAACAGATTTTCCTGGCCCTACCACACATACCAACTTGGGGTTTCACAAATGGGTCATCAGACTCCCATTCTTTCAATTCTTTGCCACTAAAAGTCCTTGGAAAAATCTGAGGCTGGCATTCCTGCACCGGTGCCTAATGCTCTGCTGGCTATGACGCCCTTGTCTGGGGTTGCCCACATGAGCTGTGCAGGAACCTATCTGTGTGCATATCTACCGCTTGCATGAGAAATGTGAATCACATCAAAATAGTAATGGGACTGATATGTTAGGAAAGCTTTTAGCACAAAGCTAAATTGGTATTTGCTGATACCTGTTTAATCTGCCAATCACATGACCAGGCCAACACAGAAAACAGCATCAAGCTGGTAGAAGCAGGAACGCACACATGCTCACACCTCATGAGACAGTGAGTGGCTAGTCTTTCCATCCTCCGCCACAATTTCCTCTCCGAGAACGTCAGAGAACCTCCCTTCTCAGAACTTAAGAGCTGTGACCTTACAGACTGACCACACGGCCTCACACCTCCCACCTTTAACGTTCCCCACTTTTCTCTTTGTCCATTTTGTATTTTTCCTCTGTGTTCTCTTTTTTTCTCTTTTCCTCTTTCTCTGATCTCTTGTACACAGGGCAGTAGGCGTGGGATCCGGACAGGCATGCTCTGCTCCAGAGCAGCTGGCCTGAGCACCCATTCCACAAATAAGAGACATATTTTTCAAGGTAAAGTGTTTTATTTATTGTAGTTTTGATATATGTCTTCATCATGTAGCATGGATGAAACTGTTCTACTGTCTGTAGTATGTCCCTATCCCTTTATGTATCAATGAGAAAATTTTCAATGTTGAGACTAATCCCAGCCTGGTGGTTTCCACCGCGTGATTTTGCATAAGGATGATGTTTCTTAGGACACATACGTTGGATATATCAGAACTGACAGTACCTATCTATATTTATGACTTACTGAGCTTTTATCAGATTCTCAAAAAAAAATCTGTTATTTATTCAAGAAAGTTTAAGACGGATAGGCCTAGGGAAGCTCAGTCCAATGGAAATATAATGTGAGCCACATGTGTGACTCACCATGTTTGAATAGTGAAAAAGTAAGAAGAAACAGGTGAAATTACCTTTATTAATGCTTTATGTAAACCAAATAATTTTTCAACATATATTTAACATTTTAAAAAATGGGATATTTCACCTTTATTTGTATTAAGTCTCTGAAAGGTGATATATATTTCAGCACATTTCCAGTGCTCAGCAGCTTCGTGTGCGTACAGGCTACTGTATGGAATAGCACAGGTCTGCAGGATCTATCTTCCTAGCCCAGAAGAGGGTGGAGAGCAGGGAAGAAAATAGATAATTCCCTTTTTTTCCCCTTCAAATAATACAAATGAGACTAAAAGGTAGCTATGGTTAAAAAGGGCCTGAAATAAAGTCTACCAGATCCTGTGTGCTTCCTAACCTTGTATAAATTAATGCTTTGCTTAGTGCCAGATTTGATGTGGTCCAAGGGTGGGGAAACATGCATCCAGCTAAACATATAATCTATTCCATGTGGCGCTCACAGGGAATATGGAGGAAGTTTTCCCTTCCCAAACTGCTTTTTCTGAACTCTGAGGCTTAAGAACAGATGAGGAATTTTTTGACTAATAGTTCTTCTAACAATAAAAGGTATAGTTTTAAAAATACCTATCATAAGCAAAATAAGAAAATAATTAATTTTAAGTTGTTACGTATAGGACCAATAAATTCATAAAAAAAAATGATACAGAGGGCATGGCGCAGTGGCTTGGGCCTGTAATCCTAGCACTCTGAATCCCTTGAGCTCAGGAGTTTGAGACCAGCCTGAGCACATCAAGATCCCATCTCTAAAAATAGGCGGGCGTTTCCTGATTACAGGAAAGAACCTGTAATCCCAGCTACTCAGGAAGCTGAAGCAAGAGAATCACTGGAGCCCAAGAATGAGGTTGCTGTGAGCTGTGATGCCACAACACTCTACTGGGGGCAAGAAAGTGAGACTCTGTCTCAAAAAAAAAAAAAAAAGAAAAATCAGTTAGTAATGGGTATATTGCATACTATCTGGGTGATGGGCACACTTGACTGAAATTTGACTGAAATGGTACAAAAGCAATTTATGGTAACAAAACATTTGTATTCCCATAATATTGTGAAATAAGAGAGAGAGAAAGAGAAATTAAAACTCAATTCATAAAGAACCCATTTTGGAAATGTAGGCCTTAAATGAAAAGTTTTCTATATTCAGTTGTTTCCAAGTATCAATTTGATTCTCATCAGCAAAACACACTCACCATTTTCTAAAATTTTCAGGGCAATTCTTTCTTCAAGAGAAAATACTACACAAAAGCCAAATACATAAAATCAAAGATCCCTTTCCTTTCTTCCTCTCATATAGTAGTAAATCAGTAGATTTAGGGCAGTGCCTGTAGCTCAGTGAGTAGGATGCTGGCCCTATATACCAAGGGTGGCAGGTTCAAACTCGCCCCGACTAAACTGCAACAAAAAAATAGCTGGGCATTCTGGCAGGTGCCTATAGTCCCAGCTACTCAGGAAGATGAAGCAAGAGAATCACCTAAGTCCAAGAGTTGGAGGTTACTGTGAGCTGTGATGCCATGGCACTCTACCAAGGGCGATAAAGTGAGACTTTGTCCCCCCCCCCAAAAAAAAAAAATCAGTAGATTTATAGTTCTATGGCATACCATTGAACAAAAACAAAAACAAAAAAACACCCCGTAACAGTGCTGTCCTTTAGAAGAATCAAGTAAAAAATTAAGTTAAGCACTTGAGAAAATGCAAAATATCTTTTTTAAAAGGGGAAAAAAAACAATTCTGCATTTAAGAAACTTTAAATATATTATCTGAAGAGACAGAACGGAAAACATAAATAAAAACATTAGAGCACAATTATGTGGCACTGGTGGTAAATGTAAAAGTTGTTTGAAGAAGAAGTGCTCTGGTTTCTTTAATCTCTAACCTCTAATGCAGAATGACTTTATGAGCAGGCTAAGTGAGCATTAGGCCATACATCATGGTTTGAGAAGCAAGGGTCATGACCTCCCATCCAGTAACATCTCCTGAAATTCCCCCTTCAGTTCAGTTATCTATGCGTCTTCTAGATCCTAACTGAACATGCACTCGTGTGTGCAAAACCCTCTCCAGACTCAGGACGAAGGAATGGAGCAGTATCTGGGTCTGTCAGTATCAATCGGCCTTATCTATGACTGTTCATATGCCGCCTTCCGGAGCAGTAGTCTCACCACGAATCCTTTGGACCTAAGAGCTCAGCTGTAGGAACTGAGACTTGTTTTTGCCTTTATTCACTGCCTGGGTACCCTAGCTCTTCCAACACTGAAATCCAAGAATTTATACCCCCTCAGCACTCCTTTTCCACACCCTGTCCTCTCCACAGTCTTTTGCTGGGGCTTAGAAAGCAGTAACCCAAAGCAAATATCTGATTGCTCACTCTGTGCAGAGGCCTAATGTTCATGAAATAAGACACAACTATTTACTGTAGAACTGGACTGGACTATTATTGTGACTGACTGATTCAAGGGCTTATGAAATAATCCACCAACCAAGTTTTGGGTTGTAAAACTTGTTGGGGCTCAAAAAACAATACCCCCAATGAAGACCTAAGAAGCAGTCTCAAAAGAGAAAATTCTTCTCTCTGACTTTCTCTAGCCCCTTCTATCATTTCCCTCTCATTCTTCCCTGAGGTAAGCTACAGAAACGAAAACCCTGTTTTCCCCAAAGCCAGACATGAAGTCTAAAAATACTACTCTAACCTTCCCCTTGCTTTTCTCTGTAACAGCTGGCCATAAAGAAATTAAGACCCTCATTCTAGAAGGGTCTTGTCCCATACCCAGGAGGAAGGAAGGTTATACAGAGAAGCCAAGAAAAACCTGAACAGACCGCCCTGCTGAGCTTCTCCACTCAGTCTACTAGCATCAGATTATAGCCTTTTGGTCCAATAGCAGTTCTACATAGCTGTCCATTTCATTGAACCTAAGTTTAAAAATGGAGTTTCCCCTGTGTCTTTGGGTCTTCATTCTGAAAGCTCCCATGTTACAAAAAACTATGCTCAAATCAATTTGTTATGCCTTTTTCTTGTTATCCTATCTTTATTTTAAGGGTGTCAACCATGATCCTTAGGATGGAAAGGAAAGGGATCACCCTATTTCTGCCCCTATACTTTCTAGAGCCTTGAAACCCCACATCTAAACTCCGGTGGCCATGGCTGAATCTCTTCTATTATTACAGAAACTGCCTCTCCCTGATAGTAACTGTTTGCCTAAACCTCTGCTTGGTGTCTTCCAGGATGTTAAAATGATCTCACAACAGTATCTTGCACACCAAGTTGATTTAGGAGAGCTGGCCATCTACCCTATACTTTTCTTTCTGTTTAACCATTCTGCAAGCACCTGTCACAATAATGGCTTTTTAAAAAGTCAGTGACTCTCAGTCAAAGAAATACAGTTCCTGTTCTCCTCACTCTGCACCTTGATCCAGCTTCTTTTCATTCTGCATCCCCATCTCATAAGCCTGTGCATTTTCTAGAAGCCACCTCCTCTGATATATTTTATCTGAATACAAGTCCTCTCCCTAAAACCTACCTTTAAAAATGCTTCCTTTAGCAGCTAGGCATGGTGGCTTGCACCTGTAATCCTGGCACTCTGAGAGGCTGAGGTAGGAGGATTGCTTGAGCTCAGGAATTTGAGTCCAGCCTGAGAAAAAGTGAGACCCCCATCTCTATTAAAAATAAAAAAATATATAGCCAGGTGTTATGGTGGGTGCCTGTAGTCCCAGCTACTTGGGAGGCTGCAGCAGAAGGATCACTTGAACCCAGGAGTTTGAGGTTGCTGTGAGCTAGGCTGATGCCAGTGCACTCTAGACTAGACAACAGGCTTTTTCAAAAGCTTGCAGAGTCTCCAGATTTTCCTATGGAATACATACATTCCTAGAGAAATAGTTCAATATATTCTATCTTTGCATGTCTTAACTGATTTCTAAAGGCAAAAGCTAGTATAGAAGGAGTTGAAAGTGAACAGAGAATCTTCATATTGAACACCTTTAAGACACAAAATATAATACTATAATACAGAATATAAAAAATATTTAAGAGTTAATTTAATACAACAATTTGTTAAATGAACACTGTATATAGGTCAACAACATATTCTGATCCATGAAGATCAGGATTCCCAGAAAGGAAGCTGATAAGGTAAATGAATTCTAAAAATCTTTATTTGTAGTTTGGACATAAGGATTAATTAAATTAACTAAGCAATTTCCAACTGTCTTTGATATAGGATGATGTAACCTAAAGTAATGATATAACAAAATGTTCAATAAAAAACTGTCCAGTGATAATGTCACTCTCACCATCAATTTTGCTTAGTAGGATGAACTTGATGCTCAGCTAGGTAACTTAACTATCATAAGATCAAGTTATAGGAGAGCTGGTTACATAAAATTCACTTCCACCCTAAAATTCCCAATAAAATAAGAATTGTTGGGCCTTATGTCCTACTTTAAGATAAAAGAAAGGAAAAATTAAATAAAAAAGGATTATAATTATTTTTAGTCCAACTTCAGCATCACTATTACATATTAGAATCCATTTTCAGAAATCATAATAATACTTACAACCAATTAGAAATAAAACTTGTAGGTAGCAATGGTATATAAAGACCAAAACTACATCATAATTTTGTTTACTTTTAATCATCCCAAATCATCCAATTCTGTTGCAGGGAAACCAGCAGAGGGAGCACCAACCATTGTGTGCTTTTTTTTTTTTTTTTTTTTGGTATGAGCTCTCTTAAAAATAAAGGGGATTGTCTTCTTTTATGGATTTTAGATACTTTATCAAATTGGCAAAACCATCGTAGAATACAAATATTATTTTTCACTGCTAAATACTTTCTGTAACTTTTTTTAAAAAATCACTATTCAGACGTTCTCTTTATTAATGTTTTCATTAAGGAGGGAACACGTTTGTTGTACAAAGTGAAAGAAATCCATTTAAAAGTTAATATTCTCCAATCTCTCTTTCAAATATGTACTATAAATAGGCATTTTCCACATCTTTCTTATAAAAACAAATTACACACATGTTTACACCTACATGGAAAGACATATATAAATGTATATATATATTCTTAGGTAGGATCAGTTTATTTGCTTATTTGTTTTGAAATGATATTGTACTAAAGAAGCCTATTTCTAGGTAGCAAGATGAATATACAGTGTTTTCAATAGGAAATGTGAAATAAACAGTGTCAGGCCTTATAATACCATGTTTAAACAGAGAATCAAAACATGTAACACTGTAACAATGTCACTGCCTTCCAAATGAAAAATCTAAACACGTGTAAATGAATGTGGGGATCTGGAAAAACAAACAAATCAGAATACAAAATTCTCTTTCTTAAATTGCGATGAGGAAAACTGGGTAAATTAATTTCTCATTTACTGTTTGTTTTACCAATCTCTTCACAAAACAACAAAACAAGAGCAATAAAACTCAACCGCGCAAGGTTGAGTGGTCTTACTTTTTAAAAAGTGAAATATATCAAAATGCATTCTTTAAACTCACAATATTTTTTCAAACTCAAACTGAAATCGATCAAATCCCTTTCTTCACAGAGCTTCACTCTATCATTTGCATAACTGAATTAAACAAGGAAAAAAAAAAAAGTAGCCATAGATATCACCGGAAGAGATATTCCTTTTCATTCTATAGAGAGAATCTTGAATTTCACTGTAGGTTCTGACCCCTAACCAACCTCATCTCTTTGCAAAACTAGTGTTCCCAGGACTCAGAGACCCCTGAGAGTCCAGGGACTGACCTAGCCAGTTGGTAGGGGTGTCTCTGTGGGTTTATCTTTCTGAACCCAGTACATTTGTGCAGACCTCCATGGTGTGTCTTGTGATGGCCATAAAATCCCATCATTCAACATGCCTGTCTTGTTTGCCTATGTCTCTGCATATGTGCTTGGGCACAGCCTCCTAAAGGTGTTCTTTAATAGTAGTCTTTGCCAATTACTATGCACCTTGATCTCACAGTTTGGTGCTCTGGTTTCCTACATAGAAAGGAAGGAAATGCTGCAAGAAGATAAAGAGCACAAAAGGAAATGATGTAAGGGGAAAAAAAAAAAACTTGTGAGGGTAGAAGGGAAAGGCATTATTTATAGCATTATAAAGAATTCTTTCTGGCCAGGCATGGTGGCTCACACCTGTAATATTAGCAGTCTGAGAGGCAGAGGCTGCAGGATCACTTGAGCTCAGGGGTTAAGCCCAGCCTGAGCAAGAGTGAGACCCCTGTCTCTACTAAAACTAGAAAAATTAGCCAGGCCTTGTGGTGGGTGCCTATTGTCTCGGCCACTCAGGAGGCTGAGGCAGGAGGATAGCTTGAATTCAGAGGTTTGAGGTTGCTGTGAGCTAGGCTGAAACCACAGTACTCTAGCCTAGGGCAACACAGTGAGCCTCTCCCTCCTCTCTCTCAAAAGAAAGTATCATTTCTGAGAGTTAGGAGTAATTAGTCAGCTATGGTTTTCTTCTCAATTCTTAAGAGCAGAAAAAAGGTCATTTTATATGGGTTTGGTCTTTTTTTACCTTATGCTAAGGGCTTTAAATATAAATAAAAAAAAAAATGCCACACCTTTGTGATAAAGTGAGAGAGCACAAACAACACATGGACCCTCATGTCCTAGATGAGGGATACTGAGGAATGGTGAGGTCAAAAGCCTGGCTCCGGTCACAGGAAAGGCAGTTGCAGAGTCAGGATAAGAGTGGGGAGTTCTTGACTCCAGCCCTTTACTTTATCCACAAAGCCAACACCAGCAGTCTAGATTTGTTATCTCGCCCCCTTCTGTCTCAAAGGCTGAGCGACAAAGAGTGCTTAGTGTGATACTGAGTGTAAATGACAGCACAGGAAGTCCCTTCTCAGGGCAGGCGGTGAGACTGGCAGCTGAAGGGAGCCAGAAAGCAAGTCTGTGCAGAACCCTTCCAGTCTGCACTCCCTCCCGCTCCCCCTGCGGCCCAGCAGCCACAGTGGCCCAGCGTGAAAGTTGTAGAGGCTGCTGGAGGGTGCACAGAACTCATCAATTCCTCAGCATCTCTCAGCAAAACTAAAGGCTGCGACGTAATGACCCAGAAATGAATCATCTGTACGACTGGGTATTTTATATATTTTTTAAAAATATTTTATATTATAAGCCACAGAGGAATTATGTTCTATTATACAATTGTTCATCAGCTGTGTATATAATTACTTTTCAAGGAACACTCTTTTCTGACGTGGTACTAACCTGTTAATTCACCTCTTTGAAACATGTTAATACAGTTCTCAAGGAATTCCATCTAGTCAGGTATCACATGTTTGGAGCTTAAAATGCTGAAAGTGAAGAAATCTTGCCTCAAAACAGGTTCAGTATGAATATCTTCCATATATGGTAGAAACATTTGTAAGGAAACCACACCCACTGCTGGATTCGCAGTTGTATCAGCCAAGACATTGTATGTACAAGCAGTCACCAGGTTACAAACATCCAACGGACGACTTGCACTTATGGGTTATTACAGGTAATTAGTAAAGGTACCTGTTCCAAGTCACATATAAATTCAACTTAAGAACAAACCTACAGAACTTATCTTGTCCATCACCTGGGGACTGCCCGTGTGGTCTAACTACATAGCATGTGCCTGCGTTCACTTTAGCTCTTATGGCATTGTCATCTACTGCAAATGCAAAACGAAGTGAAGCCTAAATCTACTGTAAATTGAATTTTATCATCTTCCCATAAACATACCTTTCATTACCAGTGTTTTATCACAAATGGATCATCTCTTGAACAAAAACTAATTTATCATACATGTAGGACAGTATCTCGAAGTATAACTTGTGATTTCTCCTCTACTATTAAATTGTGACCAATTATTTTCTTAATTCATTAAAGAGTGCTGAAAATATCCTGAGACAAGAGATGTTTTACATAACCAGGTGCCTAATTGTAAGATTGACAATTACATTTAAATTGATCAAAATAGACATAGTATGGTAAAATCTGATAGTTCCTGAAACACATTTCATTCTTAATAATAGATGTCCACAAGCTGTGAAAAGCTAATCGCTAAGATGCACACTCTGACAGATCATAGAACATTTTCATTTTAAGTGATTTTTGTTCCAAATGTTAAGCCTCTGCTAAAATAAAGGTAAAAAGAAATCGTCACAGGAGGAAGTCATTTTTATGTTCTTTATTTAAGCTTGTGTTTTAAATATGAGTAAAGTCAATCAGAAGTTGGGAGGTTTTTCCAGCGCCAAGGGCAAATGTATTTAAGGAGAAAAAAGCCACATGCAAAGGAAGGCATAAACAGAGACCCAAAGGGACAGAAAAATGACAAAAGGTCCTTCCTTAAAAATACCAGACTGCATCAGTTACAGTATAGGCACTACTGACTCAGGATTCCTAAATCAGTTGATGGAAGAAAAACTGCCTGGTCATCAGAACTGCAAAATTTATGGATCTCAAGAGAAACAAACTCGCAGAGCTGTAGCTCTGAAATCCACACTCTCTCTCAGAGGAAGAAAACAAATTCTACCTGTAAAATAAATTGAACTACTTGACACATTGGAAATAACACAGCAAATACTCCCAGGGTAGGACCCTAACCTCAAGCTTTTCTTTCCAAAGTAGGAGAACAGATAAGGGGCACTCATTGTAGCAAACAGAACGCAGAAAGGAAAAGCTGAAATAGAAAAAGATAGATAAAAGCATAACATTAAAAAGAGAAGTGTTTAACTGTTAAATCATTCAAATTGCTTTGCCAAATCTTGACATGCTTGGTTTCCTGTAGTAAAATCTCCTGAGTTTTGCCCCCACCCCCACCCCTTCGTTTTTGGCATTGCAAAAAAAAAAAAAAAAGAAGTGAAGAAAAATAACCAGCTGTTCCTTGTATAGCTCAGGAAACAAGTTTGATTTATTACTTTAAGGTTATTTTTGAATGAGCTGCTTGTGGGAGCCAGAGTGCAGAAGTCACTGGGGCCTGTCCACTTGAAGGGCTCAGACTGTTTCCTGAACAGCCCTTCTTCACTCCTCACCTCCGACGGCTATTATTGACTACGTGTGACTGGGGCCTTCCAGGATTTTAAAACAGCAGGGGTCTCGGCCGAACAATCGGGCTGTCAATTACCTTTTCCCCTGTTGTGAAAGAGGGGCCGAGACAATGCAACTTCTCCGCGGGGAGCCGTGCCGCTCGGGTTTGCAACCCACTCTCGCTCCGTTTGGAATATTCAGACCTCAGTAAAGGGTCGGCGCGTCACTCACTCTTGTCTGCGTGTGTCACTTCTAACCAGCATTGCTACGAGGTGGAGGTGTCTCCACGCACAGACTTTTAAGTGCTTGCTAGGGCAAAACCGATTCTGCACGTTATCTCTGAGCTTCATGCAAGTGTTTTCTAAGATGCGAACGGACACAAAAAGCAACCCGGCAGCTCTCAGCCCCCTTCTCTGGGCTAGTCCTCCGGGACCTCCCGAGCCTTCCCTACCTATATTGAGGCTTAAAAAACTTCCTGTGGGCATTGAGGACTCGCTGGGAGCACTGTCCATCATCCCGCCCCTTTGTCTGGCAGTCACTTCCATTCGAATTTGACTGACTGAGGCAGCCTGAGTTATTTGTAAAGAACAACAAGGCTTTTCATTCATAATTTTAGTAAAGGGACAGGGTGCTAATGACTGAGCTTGAATAACCAGGGAATGTGGTATTCAAGGCAGGAAGAAGCCCAACCGGCTGCCAAATGAGGGAAGGAGAGAGGATGTAGGTGAAAAGTGCCTGCATAAAAAGCCAAACAATGGCCCGAGGACCGTGCGTGTATACAAATACAAATCGCGATTTTAAAAGGTGAGACAGCCAGGAGGATGGAAGCAGGAAGGAGGGCAGGGAAAGTCTAATAGGATTTCATTAACTTTGGGGTCGTGTTACATGCCAGAGTTTACCGAATCCGAAACCCATAAAGTGTTTACAAAGGAAGTGGGCTTTTCTTCCATGCTGGTTCTCCTACAAAAGGAAAACTGGTTTTCACTCTCTTTGGGTACCTTTCACATATTCAGACAAAGAGGGTTTGTTTTCCCTCCTTGGAACAAAGTCTGGATTCCCAAGAGCTTAGTTGTGGGGTCTCTCGTGAACGTGCAGTATGAACAGGATATGGCATGATTTTATACATCTGGGGTTTCCAAAGAAGAGAATTTGTAAAAATCTGAATATGTGAATGGTATTTGGGGCTGAGGGTTTGTGGGTTTGTTTTTGTTTTTGTTTTTTTGTTTTTTTTTTTTTGTTTTTTTTTTTTTTTGCCAAACTAGTAAAATTGTGGTTTGGGTTTTTTTTTTTTTTTTTTAATTAAGAAATTAAAAGAAGTCTGTGCACAGTGGCTCATGCCTATAAACCAAGCACTCTCAGATGCCAAGGTAGGTGGATTGCCTGAGCTCAGGAGTTTGAGACCAGCCTGAGAAAGAGGGCAAACCCATCTCTACTAAAAGAAAAGAATAAGAAAAAGAAAATCTAAGCTGGGCATCTGGCAGACATCTGTAGTTTGAGCTACTCAGAAGGCTGAGGCAGGAGGATCGCTTGAGCCCAGGAAGTTGCTGCGAGCTATGGTACCATAGCACTCTCCCCAGGGCGACTGAGACTATGTCAAAAAAAAAAAAAAAATTAAAAGTGTCATTTTGAAGTGTTTTTTTTTTTTAATGCACAATTTTGTACATGGATTCCTAGAAAAAATTCCAAAATAACAATGTTGCACATTTTGAATCTATTAGGAATTAGCAGAATGATTTGAACTATTTTTCCAAAGACAATGTAATTCCATCAGTAAAGAATGTTACAATAAATTTTAGAAAATGTGTACCATGTTTTTGTTTTTAAACAGGGTCTTATTCTGTTGCCCTGGGTAGAGTACAGCAGCGTCATCATAGCTCACTGGAACTTCAGACTCCTGGGTTCAAGAGATTCTTCTCCTTCAGCCTCCAAGTAGCTGAGACTATTGGGTCCGACTTCCACTTCAGCCTCCCAGAGTAACAAGATTACTGGCGTGAGCCACCACACCCTGTAAAATTTCATAACAAATAAAAGTAAAAGTAAAATTTCATAACAAATCAGCAAAAATCAATTGTCAGGCTTGGAACTCTCTAGCTCTACCTATTTAAGATTATTAAGGTTTGTCTTCTTAGGCAGCAACTAGGGTATTGACACCCAAAGTCAAAGTTTGGACCCTGAGTTGAGTGTTTATTGATCTCCGAGTTCCTAGGCCATAAAGTGACCCAACAAACGTTCCTGAAAATAGAAGCACTAACTATAAATGCTATATGGTTTACATTCATTATTTCATTTCATTCTGACAACCACACCTGTTCTGTGAGGTGTGGAGATACTCTGGCACTTGTCATGCATTTCCACCTCTGTACTCAACAAAGGTGGGGGGGTCAGTGAACGCCTAATTGGAGCTTTCCAAAACTGACCTAAAGTAGGCCTTAGGTGGACTTTTTTATCATCATTATTAGATTTATTTGTTTTGGTCTGTGTTTTAAGCATGTGCATATTTAATTGAAATAAAGTTAGATGAAGTGTGTTTATCCTATGGCTTCCCGTGCCCCCTGACACATCCTCCCCAAACCTCAGATTTTGAAGAAAGGGATTAAATAACTTGCCACAACACTTAGAATTAAGGTTGGAAGAGAACTTAATCACATCGTGGTGGTTCTGTATTCAAAGCCGGGCGAGGTTTACCGGGGGGACCTGAGGCTACATGCCCACGGTTCCACCAGTGATAAATGCTATGACTGGCCTAAGCTCAGGCCAAACCATAAAGGAAGCAAAGATAAGAAGATTTGGGGTCTTCTCCGACTGTCCGACTTTCCTGTCAGCTGCCTCTACTGTTAATAAATGGCTTCCTGAAGTTAAAAAAAAAAAAAAGAAGAAGAAGATTTCGGCATTGGGATGTCTGTGTTGTAAATACACTCACTATCTCGACTTGTCAAACCCGACATCACCAAATGTGAAGACGGAAGGACGTGCACAATCAGCTCTTGCAAGCAGGTGTTAGCAAGCGTGTTCTAGCACCCACCTTCATCCATTTACATTTGGTTTGATGGCTACTTTCTATTCTTTTTCCTGAAGTATGAGTTCCTATTATAGTTTCAAATTATTATATAATAATATAATGATTTTCATTTATTGAAGAGTTACTACAAATCAGACTTCTAAAATTCTAAGTGTTTTCTGCATTTTAATTTTCACAGCAATGCTCTGACATAGGAAATAGTTTCATCCCCACTGTATATAGCTGGAGAAACTAAGGCACTGGGAAAGAATTCATACAAGGCCTCCTTCATCAGGAGTGTCCAACCTGCAGCCCTTGGGCCACATGCTGATTTTGTGAGGACTTTTTGCTTATCTGTGGTGTCAGATATCAGGAAAAGGATGCAAGGACCTTTTTGTCCTGCTCACCAGTGTTCTTTAGCATTTGTGTATTTACTGTGTGGCACATGACAAGTCATTCTTCCAAGGTGTGGCAGAGAAAAAAAAAAGTTTGGACACCCCTGAATCATACTCTATGTGAAGGTTCTTATTATTTGATTTTTTTTAATCTCCCCATGTATTTATAACGTATGGCCATCGTTAAGAACCATTGATCTAGACAACAGAATAACTCTTGCTATTTGAAAAAAATTTAATAAGATACCTATTGTACGTGACTAAGTATAGGTCTTAGATAAACTCAACTCTCACTTGTCTTTGGTTGTATAGACAGGCACCACACATTTTAAAAAATCCCTCTCTTGGCCAGTTATAGTACCTCACCCCTATAATCATAGCACAGCGTAGTTGGGAGGCCCAGGCAGGAGGTTCACTAGGGTTAGGGGTCCCCAAACTTTTTAACAAGGGGCCAGTTCACTGTCCCTCAGACTGTTGGAGGGTCAGACTATAGTTTAAAAAAAAAAAAAAACTATGAACAAATTCCTATGCACACTGCACATGTCTTATTTTGAAGTAAAAATACAAAATGGGAACAAATATAATCATACCACCTCATGTGGCCCACGGGCCACAGTTTGAGGACCTCTGACTTGGGGGTCAAGGGTTCAAGACAAGCTTTAGCAAAGTGAGACCTAGTCTCACTAGAAATAGAAAAATTAGCCAGGCATGGTGATGATAACCTGTCCTCCCAGCTACTAGGGAGGCTGAGGCAGGAGGATTGCTTAAGCCCAGGAGTTTGAGGTTGCTGTGAGCAAGGCTGAGGCCAGGGCACTCCATCCTGGGAGACAGAGCCAAAAAACAAACAAACAAAAAACCCCTCTGTAGAGATGAAGTGAAACTGGAAGTCGTTTTTTAAATGTGGTGCAGTTTTTAAAAACTATATTCTAAGTAACCTATCTCATAAGTAACATTATCAGTAAATTTTATAATGAATTTCTAGCTTTCATTTAAAATATTACTATATTGTTATTTATTTGCTTAGCTTTGTTTCACCAGATAAAATATAGTCTGTAGGAGACATACCATGTACTTACACTAAGAAACTATTTGTTTGGGGCAGTGCCTGTGGCTCAGTGGGTAGAGTGCAGGCCCCATATACCAAGGGTGGCGGGTTCAAACCCGCCCCTGGTCAGCTTAAAAACACTAGTGGCAACTACAACAAAAAATAGCCAGGCATTGTGGTGGGCGCCTGTAGTCCCAGCTAGTTAGGAGGCTAAGACAAGAAAATCGCTTAAGCCCACGAGTTGGAGGTTGCTGTGAGCTGTTACGCCACAGCGGTCATAGTGAGACTCTGTCTCAAAAAAAAAAAAAAAAAAGGCGGCCCCTATGGCTCAGTGGGTAGGGCACCGGCCCCGTATATTGAGGGTGGCAGGTTCAAACCCAACCCCGGCCAAACTGCAACAAAAAAATAGCCAGGCGTTGTGGTGGGCACCTGTAGTCCCAGCTACTCAGGAGGCTGAGGCAGGAGAATTGCCTAAGCCCAGGAGTTGGAGGTTGCTGTGAGCTGTGTTACACCATGGCACTCTATCCCTCTACCGACGGCTATAAAGTGAAACTCTGTCTCTATGAAAAAAAAAAAAAAAGAAAGAAAGAAAAGAAACTATTTGTAGTTTATCTGAAATGCAAATTTAACTGACCATCCTGTATTTTTAATTGTTAGCTTGGGCAGACCAAAATTAATTTGGGGTCAGAATTATCATGCTTTGAACCAAAATTTCGTACAATATCATGTTCTTGTATTGCCTTTCATCATCCAAACTTATCCATCCACCAAACTTGGCCTCATGAGTATCCCAATAAAAAACATGGGTTTATCACTTTTACCAGTTATATTCCTGATGGTTCTTGGCCCTTATCATTGAAATGTTAAACTATAAAAGTTCTAGAACAACTAATATTTTTATAATTTGGATGTTAAGAAGCTATTTTAAGTAATGGCATACATAAGACAGAAACCGTAAGTGAAAAAATGGAGAGACATGGCTTTACATACATGTTGAAAGTGTCTTGTATCACAAAACACAAAACAAAACAAAAATAATACAAGTCTAAAAAGTAAATGGAAAATGGAAGGATGTTTGCAGGTTGAGATAAGGTAGACCAAACACTACACAAAAGACAAACACTTCAATTAAAACATGAAAAAAGGATACGAAATTGAATTCACAGAAAAAATGTGTCTAATAAATATAAGAAAATATTCTCAACCTCTGAAGATTGCCTGAAATCACAGGTTTGAGACCAACCTGAGCCAGAGTGGGACCTTGTCTCTGAAAATAGCTGGGCATTATGGCAGGCACCTATAGTCCCAGCTGCTTGGGAGGCTGAGTCAAGAGAATCACTTGAGCCCAATATGTGTCCAATAAATATAAGAAAATATGCTCAACCTCAATGAAAAATGAAACAATGAGATATCCTGCTTCACCTACCAGACAAGTATTGATTGAAAATTTTGACAAAGCTCACTATCAGTCAGGGTTTTAGGGAAACATTCACTCTCACAAACTAGGGTGAGAAAGGTAAACTGAAACATTTAGGGAGCAAATAACAGTATCATCAGAAATCTTAATAGGCATACATTTGACTCGTTCAATTTAATGAATGTATTCTAAAAAAAAACAAATGCACAAATGTATATTTAAAAACATGTTTATCATTGCACTACATATTCTTAGCAAAACAACCTATCCTCAAACCTTCAACTAATCTGGAATCTAACAACTAATAATGCAGAATTTTAAAAATAAATATTCATAAACTATTAACTATGAGTGGAATTTTTGTTGCTATAGTTTTATAAATTGTTTGAATTTCTTTTTATCTTATAGTGACCATGTAATTCAGGAAAAATAAATCCATTTGTCATTTTGGAGGCAGTGATAAAGAAAAAAGGTTCAGGTATTTTCAAATTATTCTAGAGCACAAAGTATTCAATATAAATTGATGGGAAATGATCATGAAAGTATACTAGAGATTTTTGGTAAAATTCCCACTCCCTTGGGCTGGGCACAGTGGCTCATACTTATAATACTATTACTCTGGGAGGTCGAGGCAGGTGGATTGCCTGAGCTCACAGGTTCGAGACCAACCTGAGCCAGAGCAAGACCTGGTCTCTAAAAATAGCTGGGCATTGTGGCAGGCACCTGTCGTCCCAGCTGCTTGGGAGACTGGAGAATCACTTGAGCCCAAGAGTGTGAAGTTGCTGTGAGCTATGACACAATGGCACTCTACCAATGGTGACAAAGTGAGACTCTGTTTAAAAAAAAAAAAAAAAAAAATTACTGAAAGCTAAATCCCTCCTGAGCCCAGCTGATTCCATTTACAACACCTGCTGAGCCATGACACTAATAAATACCACATGGAAGAGGCTCTTTGCTTCTCAGGTACCATGGGCTGACAGGATATTTGGCATTTTCTTAGATTTTAGAAGTATCATGATTAACTATTGACTTAAAAAGTAGTTGAGAAGATAGAGAATAAAAACAACTTTTTTATCAGCTATATGAGATTCTTGGGAAAAATGGATTCCAAGTATGTGAAATTAATTAATTGCCTATAGTTACAAATCACAGTGGTGCCAGAGGTTGACATGCTAAGATGAATAGTATTTAGAGAGTCTCCTTCTTCTCCTCCTCCTCCTTACAGTGTCTCACTTTGTTACCTACGCTGAAGTGCTGCAATGGCATAATCATAACTCCCTGTAACCTTGAACTCCTGGGCTCAAACATTTCTTCTGCCTCAGCCTCCCAAGTAACTGGTACTACAGACAGACATGACCATACCGGGCTAATTTTTTTTGGAAGAGGTGAGTAGAGACAGGGGTCTGGCTGTGTTGTCCAGGCTGGTCTCTAACTTTTGGCCTCAAGCAATCCTCCTAAATTGGCCTTTCAAAGTACAGGGATTACAGGTGTGATCTGGTCTAGTGCCTGGTCTAGGATTCTTTCCTTTCCTTTCCTTTCCTTTTTTTTTTCCCAGACAGTTTCACTCAGTATCCCTGGGTGATACAGTGTTATAGCTCACAGTAACCTCTTGGGCTCAAGCGATCCTCTTGTCTCAGCCTCCTCCAGAGTAGCTGGGACTACAGACACCTGCCACAATGCCCAGCTATTTTTAGAGACAGGGTCTCACTTGCTCAGGCTGGTCTTGAACTCCTAAACTCAAGCAATCTGCCTGCCTCTGCCTCCCAGAGTGCTAGGATTACAGGCGAGAGCCACTGCACCCAGCTAGGATTCTTTCTTGAAACTCAAACAAAATATTTCAGATTTCATCCAGAACTGTCTTATCTGAATTCCACTATAAGGTTGCAGTACTACAAACATAAAAGTCTTTTTCACCCTTGGTATGCAGAGAATTTTAGCTTCCTCATAAAGCATTTACAATTTGTGCTGCCAAAATGAAGGAGTGACAGACCTGCAAGCTAGGACCCAAAGAGATTAAACAACTTGTCCACTGCCCTGATCAGAGTCTGCCTCCTTTCTGAGCTTCTTTTACTCTGATGGGCCAATAAATCCTCAAGTATCGATAGCACACAGGTGAAAATGGACTCACTGGAATCTCTCAAATGGTTTTCTACCACCTGCTCATGACTAGTTGCTCCATCTCCTGATTTTGGCCACCAGCTTCTTATAGTCAGATACTAGATATTTCTCATCCCAAACCTACTGAGCAAAGTGATGGGGGCTCAAACCTGCCAGACTATCTTCATGAAAACAGGACTCCTGCCCCCAGAAGATTGTGCCATGTTGATCTGACATAAGAGGGAGTACCAGGGAATACGAGAGATTGTAACTTGTGTAGTACAGAATCCTATACCCAAGAATTGTGTTTGATTATTATTATTATCCTAAGTTATGTACAAATTCATCTTTATAGAATCATCATAATCCAAATAAGTTGGAATGACAAACTATCATAGCAGTCTAGTGTACTACAAATACCTATGCCATTACATAATTTAATGGAAGTGAATGTACATCTTCCTTCTAACAGGGCATGCAGCTTCAACACCATTTCAGATACAGGGTTGCATCCCAAAAATATATACTTAAATTGTGTGTTAGATAAGAGCTCTAGCATTGAGGCCACTCTTAAATAAAAAGGAACTCATCTTCTCAAGCCTCTAGATTTCTTGAACAAAGAATTCAATAAATAGACATTCTAATTAAAAACAACCATATGCAATAAATAAGCCCCTTTTTTTCACTAAAGTGTTTTACCTACTTTGAAAAACAAAAATGAATGTAAGGTTTCTATAGATGTACTGTCTATGACTAGCTGGATATAGCTAACTATAGTTAAAACTTGTTCTAAATCTCTAAATTTCTATTTTCATGTAAGTACAAACAAGTAGGTACATAAAATAATAAATTGTGTTTACTAATTAAGTTTAAAACTTTTTGGAAGTATGGATGCATAACCCCTAATTTTACCAAATAAACCACTGAACCTCATTGAACTGCAATTACCACTGCTGCTTACTGAGCACTTCCCATATGCGAGGCTTTGAGGATTCTCTGCCACTCAATCTTCACAGCAACCCTTAAGCCTCTCTGTTACAGAACAGAACTGAGGTTAATTATTTCATTCATGTATTTATTCATCCTATTTAAAGGTAATGTTTGAGCTCCTTATATGTACCAGGTCCTTTGGTGCTGGGGATAAAATAACAGACAAATCCAGCTTGGTTTCTAGCCCTCACGGAGGTTCAGACTCAGCAAAGGAGATAGTTATTCATGAAACTATCACTCAGTTACACAAATAGTTGCATTGGAGGAGGCCCTGGGAAGAAAAAGGGGGATTTAACCTAGTCAGAAAAAGCCTTCCTGAGGGAATGATGACAGGGATTTGACAGATAAATTGGAGTTGTTGTAATGAGGCAAAAGGATTACCCAGAAAGGTGCATCAGAGAATAGCATTCGTGAAGCCCCTATTGCAGGGGGGAGGTATTTTGGAGCAACTGAAAAGTAGTCTTCATAGCTGCAGGGTAGAAAGCAGGGGACTGTGGTGTAACTTGAGGCTGGGAAGAGGGAAAGTGGCCAGACGCCCCCTGGACCTTGAAGTTGTGTGAAGAACTCGAATTTTTACTGGTGAAGTAATATGAAGCCAAAAGACAATGTAAGCCACGGGGGACTGTGATCAGATTTGCCCAAAGTGGTGTCCAACCCAGGGCCACAAGCTGATTTTGTGAGAACATTCTTTGTTTATCTGTGGTGTCAAATATCATGAAAAGTATGGGAGGACCTTTTTTTTTTTATATATAATTAGTTTTTCTTGGTGTTTGTGTATTGAATGTGGGGTCCAAGACAACTTTTATTCTTCCAATGTCCAGCAGAGAAAAATAAAAGGTTGCACGCCCCTGTAGACTAAGCCCAAATTGGGATCTCCTAAACACCCAAAGCCTTTGGAGCCTATTACAATATTTAAAAGTGCAACCTTGAGCATCATTTCCAACTAGGAATTCTATCTTGAAAAAAGAAAATAGCAATTTTGAAGATCTAATCTCTCATTTTGCTGGGACATTATTTCAACAACTTTTAGGGTGGAATGCACGGATGTCTCTGGGGTGTAAAACAGCATTAGAAGACTATTATTCAGAATTACAAGGCGATGTTCGCATAAAATACGAACAGCAAAGCTTTTCCATTATTTGGTGGTTTCTTTGAATTTATTTTTTAAATGTGTTCTTGAAAGTCAACTCAGTGCTAACTTCTTTTAAAATACAATTTCATGCTTAATTTTAAATAATGTGTCATAATTTTTGGAAAATGCACTTTCAAAGTGAAACATTCATAAGAGTTTACTTGTACCTATATTCTCCACCCTCTTGTCATCAGCCTGCTCGATAATTTCTTTATTATATACAAAAGACGCCAAAAAATGTAAACACGTTTTAAGAGATGTGATCTATGTATTGCTTTTTGAAGTTGAATTGAATTATGATAGCAACGTGTAGACATTTGCTCAAAAGATGGCATTAATCAAACGAATGCTCATGTCACCCGGGGGGCACAGGCAGGACAAAGAAAATGGCAGGAGCATGGTTATTGTTTGAGGAGCAGCCCAAGACCATTTTGAAGTGGTATTTGAAATTTGAGAAAGTTGTGGAAATACAATGGAAGCGTGAGTATGCCACGGAAGCTCTGACACACCTAACCATTGCATGCATTAGTGATACGTTTGAGACACACAGGACAGTGTGTGATGTGCACAAGGGATGATTCGGGAGATCTCCTCAACACCTTGCTCAAGCAATAGTTCTCCATGATCAAACGTGTCTGCACGCTGACGGTAACCACTCTGAGCACCTCTTGTGATTGCAAAAGTCAGACATGACTTGTCTTCATCTCTTGTTGTTGGCATGCATTCTGTACCTTTTTTTGGCACCCTCTGTAGTTCAATGCTAGCTGTTCCCTGTAGCATTCTTTCCAATTACATAAAATGTCCAGGAAGGTTTATTTTTTAACTTAATAAATATTTACTGTTTCACCTATTAAAGATCATTGCCTGAACACACTTGTTTCAGTCACTACCTAATAATTATGCAAAACACAATGTTAATTTCCAGTCAGCAAGATGACTCAAATTCTGCCATTAAAAATCTCAAAAAATAAAAAAAAAAAATAAAAATGATAAGGGTTAGTTTTGTTCTCTAGTTTGTGATATAAACTATCACATAGTTTATATTAAGACTGAATCAGATATCAGTGGGCATTATAATGAAGCATTTCTCCCTGTAATGAATTCATAAGATTATAATTCCAATTTGTTAAATAATCTTAGAGTCTGGCAATTTATTTGCCTGGAACATGGCAAGAATCCCACAAATATATGAATTTTAAAAATTTGAAAAAATGCTAGCTTGCTTTTACAAAATTAAGACCAGAAAAATATTAACTTATTGTAGTTATATTTTTTGATTTCATAAATTCACTAAGAAGCATTTATTGAATATCTAATGATTACAGAGATCAGAGTAAATGTTTTATTTTATTAAAAATGAGATGGGAGTCTGGGTGTGGTGGCTCACACCTATAATCCTAGCGCTCTGGGAGGCCAAGGTTGGTGAATTGCTTGACCTCGAGAGTTTGAGACTACTCTGAGCAAGAGTGAGACCTCATCTCTAAAAAAAAAAAAAAAAAAATACCTGAGGGTTGTGGCAAGCACCTGCAGTCCCAGCTGCTTGGGAGGCTAAAGCAAGAGGATCACTTGAGTCCAAGACTTTGGAGGTTGCTGTGAACTATGACACCAGGGCACTCTACCCAGGGCAACAGAATGAAATTTTGTCTCAGAAAAGAAAAAAAAAAAAAAAAAATATATATATATATATATATATATATATATATATATATATATATATATGAGATAGTGAAGAATCTTTCTATTTCAATTCTAGGTTCCAAAGAAGTCCAAGGTAGCCCTGATATAGGCTCCCCAGATCATTGAAATAGTCTATCCTTTAGAGTTACATACACCCCCCCACCACCACCAAAGAGTTACATACACCCAACACAGAGAATGTTTATTTGTTTGTTTATTTATTTATTTTTGAGACAGAGTCACACTCAGTCTGGGGTTGAGTGCTGTGGCATTGTATCTCATAGCAATGTCTATTGAGCGCCAGCTCTTGGGCTCCAACGATTCTCTTGTTTCAGCCTCCCAACTAACTGGAACTACAGGCACCCACCACAATGCCCAGCTAGTTTTTCTATTTTTAGTAGAGATGGGAGTCTCACTTTGCTCAGGCTGGTCTTGAACTCCTGAGCTCAGGCAATCCACCTGCCTTGGCCTCCCAGAGTGGTAGGATTGCAGGCATGACCCACCACACCTGGCCCAGAGTATATATTAAGAAGTTGTTTTAGACTGGACACAGTGGATCGGGCTTGTAATCCTAGCACTCTGGGAGGCTGAGGCTGGAAGATTGCTTGAGCTCAGGAGTTTGAGACCAGCCAAAGCAACAACAAGACTCTATCTCTATTATAAATAGAAAAATTAGCCAGGCCTTTTGGCAGGTACCTGTAGTTCCAGGTACTCAGGAAACTGAGGCAGGAAGATCACTGGAACCCAAGACTTTGAGGTTGCTATGAGCTAGGCTGATGCTATGGCATGCTAGCCTGGGCAATAAAGTAAGACTCTGTCTCAAAAACAAACAAAAAAACAAAAACAAAAAAACCTGTTTTATATAACCCCCAAATACTCTCAAATGATTCTGTGTAACTTCAAAACACTTCCTGTCCAAAGGAACAAACAAACTGAATCTGCATGCCATTGTAGTCCGTTTACCAACTTGAACATTTTTAGACTTGATCTGTTAATGGAGATTAATTCAGAGCTGGCTAGCAGCCTTGATATTGTGTGGCATCTGGACCACAAGAATAGCTTCAGTGGAATCTGTTTGACTACATCTTCCTTAGAGAACAAGTTGAACTTCCTATGCCCTTTTGATCAAATGTCCACATAAAGGGAAGCATAAAACCCAAACCTCCTATTTATTCAGAGGCTAAAATCTTCCTACTGCTACTAAACTTAGCCAGTTTATAATAATACTAATTTCAAATTTCAAATACTAATTTGAGTTCATCATTTTCACTTATATAAAGCTTTAGCATCTGGGTTAAAAAGGTCCCAGAACAAAAGAGACCAAATGTTAAAAACAAACAGAAAAATAAACAAACCTAGGGCTATTCAGGGAAAGGCAATGTAAGACTGCAGCTTCCTCACTGCTTAGATTTTCTGCACATTATCAGTCCTACAAAAGAAGAAGTTTGATCTTTAGATCAAGGGATAAATTATAGGGAAAATAATGAGAGAAATCATGTTGGCCAGTTTTCACCTTGTTAACAGAACTTCACTCCATATCTGAACTTTACATAAATTGTAGTAATAATGTGCATGAATCTAGCAGGAGTAGTCATTAATTAATCAGTAAAATCCACCAGGTGGATTCCAGAGTGTAAGATCTCTGAAAAAGACCAGACCCACCGGAGCCTCCAGCTCAAGGTCAACTCTTCAAAACCACTCCTCCTTCCCTGAGATAACCTCAGAGCTTTCCCCCAAGTTTAGTTAGGGATAAAGAACATCTCCAAAGAGGGCTAGATCCAAAGATAAATTGGTCCCAGTCCTCCAAGAAATCTAGATAAGAACTCAAGTGGTCTACTTAGAAATTCCTTTGCATCTTTTGTTACAGCCACTCCCAATTTCCTTCTGGAGGCAATATCTACAGAATTTGGGAAGTCAAAGCAATTCAAAAGTGAAATGACAAAAGTCTTTGCCTCCAATTCAAAGGGCTGTCATTGCAAAGCCCTTTGCCTCAGGAAGGTCCCTGAAGAATCCACTCATAGATTAATTTTACTATTGCAATTGGGCTGTAAGGAGAAATAATGGTTGACAGCTCCAGACTGTTACTCCTAGAAGTACCACACACTGTCATGTCCTGTGCTGTCTTTAAATGTTTGTTGTTTTGTTTTGTTTTTTGGGGGGTGGCAGTTTTTGGTTGGGGTGGGCTTGAACCCACCATCCCTGGTATATGGGCGGGTGCCCTACTCCTTGAGCCACAGGCACTACCCCAAAATGTTAATATATAAATAGATTGCCTTAGTAATACAACAAAGTAACCAAATAGAGATTAATTCTTTGTCTCAAGAATGTGTCATATCATTGCAAGATTTCTTTCTGGTTATCAACAGTGGTACTGAACCCTGTTAAACCAAGTGATTTGCTCAAACTCAGAAAGAAACTGATACTGCAGTTGTTAAATGGTACATTCTCCCATCACTACAACATAAATCCAAAGCTTGTATCAGTGAGCAAGTACAATCTTTTCTACACTTTTTCTATATATATACACCTTTTACACTTCCGTGTACCTTCTACCAAAGACTGGAGAAGGCAAAATTCACATATTTTATATACTACCTCATAAAAAAATTGAGATTATAGTTACAAAATGAAGTAAATACAAATAAATGTATGTGAAATATAAAAAGAAGCCAGGGAGGAGAGATTTCAAGTGCGTGACACAGAATTGTATTTCAGGGCAAAAAAACTTGGAAGGTTTGTTGCTTGATGAATCCAAGGACCTTGATGGTGAGTATTGCTGCAGCAAAGATTTTCACGGATTTGGTATTTTTCAGCATTGGACAAATGGTAACACCTGTTCCTGCATCAGGATTACATAACACCCTTGAAAATAGGCTTCTTTGTAAAGTTTTGCCCAACATTCTACTATAATACTGAAATTCAAAAATTAACACTAGTTATAGTTTTGGAATGTAACACGAGAATCAACTTGGAAACACATTACAATAGCTGCACTAGACACTTCATGGTACACGCACTACACATACACAAATACGATTCCTCTTTTGGACTGTAACTCTCTAAGTAAACTTTGGAGACACACTATGGTAGCGTTATACACTTCACTGCCTTGAAAATAGTAATAGTTGGAGCTAATTAAAGACTAAGGAGTAAATTGGAATCCAACAGATTCTCATGTTTTATCTTGTGCTTACATTACAGGTTAAACGTTTTCCCAGCCAGCACACTGGAGGATGTGTGGGCGAGCTAGAACACATGGAATTCCTTCTAGTTCATGGAAGATCGATCTAAATTCCTAGACTCTTTTCTATTAACTCAATAAAAAAGTGAGGTGCTCTAACCGGCAGGAAGTTCCTGATCTAAATTCCATTTCCTACTTTGATCGCTAAGGACGTGTCTTTGCAAAGCTCCTGGAGTACTGGGAGAACAGCATGGGCACAAGCATCTCCCTAAAAGTGGCCACCGGGTGCAGGAAGTCAGGGGAGCCAAGGGGAAGGCGATTCTGTCACCTGCTCTGCTCCAGAGACTTGCTGGCCCCACACGGGCAGCACGTTCCTCCCTCGTCTGGCACAACCTGCCTTTGACCCCAGTTCCTTCCCCTTGGTACAAGCTGGAGTTCCGAACCGAGGTCCTTCCTCTCATGTGCAAAACGAAATGTCTCCGACGTGATGATAGGGAAAGCTGCCTTCTGTATCGTGTATGTCATAAAAATCGTTTTATTTATTTTAAAACAACCGGCCTAAGGCATGTTGTGGAAGACAACCCCGCCAGCCCTCTTCGAATGGCAAGGAAGAAAGCCGCAGCTCAGCGCGGCGCGGGGAGGGCGCCCCCTGGTGGCCAGACGGGCCGTCGGCGCAGCAACGCGGGCGTTCACTGCAGGCTCAATGGACTCGGGCGTCGCGCGAGCGGCTGTAGCCGAGAGGCCCAGCCGTCCCGCGCCCGCACCCCCGAGACACCGCGGAGCAGGCCCAAGTAGCTTCATCCACCCTCATCCGAGGGGGTGGGGGAAACGTAGGCCAGCGCCCGGAAATAACGCGTGCCACTTCCCTTGTCATCTCTAGCTCCAAAACCCAGGCGAAGGAGAAGAGCCCTAGAGAAACATGGAGAAGGCAGGGCGAGAGCGCAGCGAGGCAGGGAGCGCGCCGGGGACATTCTAGAGCAGAACTCAGGAGAAGGCAGCCAGTGCCAAGGTAGCTGCGAGTGAAGTGGGCTCACGTTGGAGGAATAACGCACCACGTTTTTCTAGCATTGCTTCAAGATCTCTTAATCCGGCACGGGGCAAGATCCGGAGTTTTGGCTCAACGAGCAGGTACTTCCCTGTAAAGCAAAAGTCTTCTGTAAATCATTAGATAGAATGCGATATTAGGCGTGTGTATGTGCCCATTCTGATTTCCCACTGGTGCTCCCACGTGCAGGCACTCTTTAAAAAATAAAAACGGCAGCAGGAGCAGTGCATATGTATTTATTTGCAAGCTTTATATTTTGTTAGAGGGACAATACAGCCCACCTTCAGCACGGACAGTGGGAATTAGGCAAATGTGCTAGGTTGGCAGGAAGAGTGGGAAATAAAAGATGACTCTTCTGGGTAAGCAAAGTAAGAAATATGCAGTGAAACTGTAACCCCCATCCCCCATTTCGGAAGTCCGTGCCGTCGCCCTGATTATGTATGTGTGTATTACTGAATTAATTTTAAAAAATACTTGCACTGTAGAATTTCCTTCAGCTACTGTGTCAAGCAAAAGAGTAAGGAAGATCTTCAAAAACCCATATATAAAGTCCCCTTAAAAAATAAAAGGCTAATAAGCCTAGAAACTACAAGTCGACACAATCAAAAGCAAATCCCAGCCGGAGCAGAAGGTACTTGAAACTCGAATCTGCATTCCGTTCCTCCCGTACAAGGCTCCGCGGTGGGGGAGGCGGTTTGTGCTGGTGCCGGGTGTATAATCGGGTTAATCCAGTAGACAAAGAATAAACCAATAGCCCTCCCACCTCACTTCCCGCTCCCCTTCCCCTCCCCCGCCTTTTACCCCGGTCGCCCCTTTGGCGAAGGGGAACAGATGAGAGGTGGACTTGAAATGGATTCCAGATAAAGCTTCAGATCTGCAACTTGTTTTTAATGCTAACACTGCATGGTCCGAATTAGTCTTAAATGTTCGTCCCCTTTCCTGGTGGCGAGAAGCAAGTTCCCTAAGTCAGCCTGAGCCTATGGCTCGTCCTCATCGCCTCTAGGGAAACCTTAAGGTCAGCGTCCCCTTGAAACTAGATAAACAGACCACGCCATGCCCAGGCCGGCCCGCGGGCGCCCCGCGTGACGGCGTCCAGGCGGCAGGGCTGGCCCGGGGATACGCGGGGCGGCGTGGTTGCCCTTTTGAATGCCTCCTGCGGCTCAGAGCGCTGGCGGGCGCTGGAGTGTGAGTGAATGTAGCCCCGCGGAGCCAATGAGCTGGGACCGGATGCGATATATCCTCTGGGACAACAACTGCTCTGTTCCGCCTCGGATCCACATGACGCCATTTACTGCTGCCGCGGCCGCCGCAGAGCTCCCTGCCTCCTCCGGAAAGGCGAGGGCGCAGGCCAACGGCGAGCCCCCCCGGCCGGGCCCCAGACCCTCCTCCTCCTCCTCCTCTTCCTCCGCACCCACCGCCCCCGCCTCGGCCTGGCTGCCGCGCCTCCACAACGCCCAGTCTGCAGCGCCGAGAGCTGCGCGGCGCAGCGCTAGCGGAGGAGAGGGGCCGGCGGAGCCCGCAGCGTCCAGGCCCCCGCGCCCGCCTGGCCCGGCCCGCGCTGCCTCTGCTGGGACGCGACCGCCCCACTTGACGATCTGGCTTTAGGGTCTCTGTAAGGCCAGTTTTCTTTTCTCAATCGCTCATCTGCCAGGAAAAGGACTTGCCCTTGGTGCTCCGGCCTCTTGTTCATTGAGGAAAAAAAAAAAGGAAATACTCCGCATGTGCTTCTAGAAGGGGGGTAGCCTCCAGCCTCAAATCCCGGAGTGTTCACCGCTGGGGGATTTGGCTCCGAATTTCCCTCTCGTTTCTTCCCCCACCGACTGCTTGGAAGTTGGACTGAGGCAGTTTGGAAAGAAAGGGGAAAAAGTTTGCATTGGGCTGGATTTATTTGCACGTCGCAGAAAGAAGAGAATCCAAGGGAGAGAGATTGCTGCAAAGCCGCGATCACGGTGAGACGCGTTGGGCTCGTCCCCTCCTGACGCAGTGGCCGGGGTGTTGCGGGCAACATGGAGTAGGTGCAGCTGGACCGGGAGCGGGGTCTGTTTCTCCCCAGCCTCCCTTTCTCTAACCCTGCAGGTTTTCGGCAAAGATCCGAGGATCTGACTCGCCCAGGGCTTGGCCTGCCTGCCTTGGTGGGGGCTTCTGTGTGCGCTCTGTGCAGTGTCCCCAGGCTGGCGACCCCGTGCGCCCGCGTCCTCGGGGGTCAGGGCAGAGGACAACTCCCCTTGAGTCTGTTCCCAGCCCTGCATTGGGTGTGAAATCTGCACCGAGAGCTAGAGGAGGAAGAACACTTTGTGTTTTCCAGGTCGCTGTTGTAGGCGACCGCGTTTCTAACCTGTTCCTCCTCTTGGTAGAAGGCAAAGTCCTGGGCGAGGCTATCCGTGGCGGGGGCTCTGGTTGGACTGGGGTGTATAGGTTGCTCGTTCTCACTGAGGCAGGAGATACCCCAAGGATGTATGACAGAACTGGGTGCTGGGTAGAGGGAGTCCCCTGCCTCTGCCGGGTGAGCACAGAGTGTAGCCCGGTGCGGGTGGGAACGTCGCCCTGCCTGGCGCCGGCTCTCTGTGGTTCGGAAGTTCAGCTTTCTCTCTTTTCCGTTCTTCGTGGTCAGCCTGGGTCACACTTTTTTTATTTTTGGAAGGTTGGGCTGACCCAGAGCAGGAAGAAAGTCATCAAGTCATGATCAATTTTCCATTACCTGAAAATAGGTGGCGAAAGACACCATTTTTTTTTTTTCATTCCCTTTTGCTGTTGCTGCTGGTTGTTTTTTTGTTTTTTGTTTTTTTTTAAGTTTAGAGCCTTGTGCGGTTTTTACAAAGCGGTTTCTGTGTCGGTTTGCCCCACCCTAGTGCTGAAGTCCTTTCCCCCTAATCCTTAGTCTGATCACACACTGTTCTTAATGGGGTTTCACAGCACTTTCAAAGGGGCGGGGGAGCTGCGAAGAAGGCGGCCAGGGATCGGCAGAAATCACTTTTAAAAAATACAACTCTTGTTTTTTCCTCCCGAAGATACTACTTTCCACTTCGAGCAAATCTGCCCTGAAAGTTTCCAGCCCAGGAATCTGGGTCCTGCAAGCCCGGGGTGTGCATCGTGGCCCTGGAAAAAGTCCTTTCTTTAAAATGCAATTTTTTCTTTCACTTTAAGAAATATGATATCTTTTTTGTTTCGACCCCAAAAGAAATATAGGTGTGTGCAAATTACAGGCAGTGTTCGCTTCAGTCAGCGCATCGTGGAGTCGCTGTGTGCGCGTGGGTGAGACCTTCGAGTCCTGGTCGCGTGTCTTAAGTCTGGGTTGCCTTCTCTCCGGGCACTGGGGTAGGAAACCTGTGCCCGGTCCTCGAGGGCCTCTGCAGAAAGCCGCGTGCTGGGTTGCATGACCTCTGCCTGGGAGCAGAGTGGCTTCTTGGGACTGAAAGGCAGTTCACAGGAGTTGGGGGAGAGCTTAGCAGTGCAGGCGGAGGCGGGGGAAGTGTGCTCCTGCGGTTCGTGACACGTCCCCTTTGGAGGCGCCCGCGGCCCCCGCCTGTCTGTGCGTCTGTAAGCAGGGGGGCCAGGCTGGCCCCTGGACAGCGTCAGTCCGCCTGGAGAAAAGTCCCCCGGGGTTCCGGCTGTATCCCACCTGCTGGGGACAGTGTTGGGGAGCAGATAGAAGCGATAAACGGAGTGAAAGCAAAGCGCAGTGTTGTCTGCCATTCTGTTGGAGGTGAGCAGATCCAGTTTCCAGCCCAGCCTTGTTTTACGAAGTGGGAATTGGGAGGTGTTTGTCACCTGCCTTGTTCGCGCTGGCTCTCTTTTCTAAAAAAGGAGATTGGATAAAAGTCCACTTTTACCTGTTTTACTTTTTATTTTCATGTAGGCTTGGGGAAGGAGGTGATAGTTTTGCAATTTAAGAGGGACTGCGCTTTAAGGAATTGACAGGATGGTAGAATTGAAATGTGACGCTTGAATTTTTAAAACACTCTTCCTCTTACTACCAGTTGTTTTATGTTGCCAGTTTATTTTTTGAAGTCAGAAAATAAGTTAAGGTTTTAACACACTTTATTCCTAAAAGAGAGAGAGCGATCTTTAGCTGCAGAATCTAAGGTATTCTTCTAGGGTATTGGGTTGATCTTCAAGTATTGAAAATAATTTCCTGCCTTGTTGCTTGTTGTGTAGGCTTGTTTTAGTGTGTGTCTCCCACCTAAAAGTATTTGAATTAATTTGTTTTTAATTCTATGAGTTGGTGCTACTTTATAGTTAATTTTTGAAAAGGCATCATTGTAAAATATTGTAATTGTTGTTGGAGAGGAATTTGCTTTTTGCATGTCATATTCATCGTGCAGGACTTGAAAAAGTACAGAATACTCCATAAATCATATTCTAAGTGTTTGGGCTGGAAGCAAAAAGTAAGAGGCAAGAATTTTCTAGATTGTATTTATTGATGCTTAAGGCAAAAATGATCATGACCTATTTTCAACCTATTTCAGATTTTGAAAACGTATTCAGCCTTTGAAAACGTTGGTACCAATGTTATATTTCAGCATTACTTTCTTGCAATTTTTACATTGAACCTGAGCCTTCCAAATTTGAATAAGGAATTGTTTCATAAGTGATTCAAACAAAGATCAGGTTTGTGTGGCTGTATATCACAAGATGACAGAACTGTCAGTACCCAGCCATAATTTTTACTTTGGTGCACATGCATTGATCACATGGCTATTCTAATACTGCCCCACCGCCACTCCTTTTCAAATCCTGTTTCTTTTTCCAGGGGAAGTGGGAAGTGAAGAGTCAACTCAGGTGGGTGGAGAATGGGAAATAAGAATCTTAAGAATGTCAACAGTTCTCTTTCCTCTTGGTTTCTGCAGGAGTTCAGATGTGTTCTAAGCCTGCTGGAGTGACTACACTTTCAAGACCTGATGGAGGGCAGAGCTCAGAGTGGAAACGGGTCTCAGCCTTTGCTGCAGGCACCCCGTGACAGTGGCAGGCAGCGTGGGGAGCCAGACCTCAGAGACACCCTCACCCAGCAAGTCCATGTTTTGTCTCTGGATCAGATTAGAGCCATCCGAAACACCAATGAGTACACAGAGGGGCCTACTGTGGTTCCCAGACCTGGGCTCAAGCCTGCTCCTCGCCCCTCCACTCAGCACAAACATGAGAGACTGCACGGTCTGCCTGAGCACCGACAGCCTCCCAGACTCCAGCACTCGCAGGTCCATTCTTCTGCTCGAGCCCCTCTGTCCAGGTCCATCAGCACTGTCAGCTCAGGGTCACGGAGCAGTACAAGGACAAGTACCAGCAGCAACTCCTCTGAACAGAGACTGTTAGGACCATCCTTCTCCTCGGGGCCCATTGCTGACGGAATAATCCGGGTGCAGCCCAAATCTGAGCTCAAGCCAGGTGAGCTTAAGCCCCTGAGCAAGGAAGATTTGGGCTTGCATGCCTACAGGTGTGAGGACTGTGGCAAGTGCAAATGTAAAGAGTGCACCTACCCGAGGCCTCTGCCTTCAGACTGGATCTGCGACAAGCAGTGCCTTTGCTCAGCCCAGAACGTGATTGACTATGGGACTTGTGTGTGCTGTGTGAAAGGTCTCTTCTATCACTGTTCTAATGATGATGAGGACAACTGTGCCGACAACCCGTGTTCGTGCAGCCAGTCTCACTGTTGTACACGATGGTCGGCCATGGGTGTCATGTCCCTCTTTTTGCCTTGTTTATGGTGTTACCTTCCAGCCAAGGGTTGCCTTAAATTGTGCCAGGGTTGTTATGACCGGGTTAACAGGCCTGGTTGCCGGTGTAAAAATTCAAACACAGTTTGCTGCAAAGTTCCCACTGTCCCCCCCAGGAACTTTGAAAAACCAACATAGCACCATTAATCAGGAATATTACAGTAATAAGGATTTTTCTTTTAACCCACATATGCAACCAACTAAAACAGTTATAATCTTGGCACTGTTAATAGAGGGTTGGGATAGTCTTTGCTGTTTGCAGTGAAATGCTTTTTGTCCATGTGCCATTTTAACTGATATGCTTGTTAGAACTCAGCTAATAGAGCTCAAAGTATAAGATACAGAACTTGGTGACCCACGTATTGCATAAGCTAAAGCAACACAGACACTCCTAGGCAAAGTTTTCGTTTGTGAATAGTTCTTGCAAAATTTGTAAATTAGCAGATGACTTTTTTTCATTGTTTTCTCCAGAGATAATGTGCTATATTTTTGTATATACAGTAATATTTGCAACTGTGAAAAACAAGTTGTGCCATACTACATGGCACAGTCACAAAATATTATACTAATATGTTGTACATTCGGAAGAATGTGAATCAATCAGTATGTTTTTAGATTGTATTTTGCCTTACAGAAAGCCTTTATTGTAAGACTCTGATTTCCCTTTGGACTTCACGTATATTGTACAGTTACAGTAAAATTCAACCTTTATTTTCTAATTTTTTCAACATATTGTTTAGTGTAAAGAATATTTATTTGAAGTTTTATTATTTTATAAAAAAGAATATTTATTTTAAGAGGCATCTTACAAATTTTGCCCCTTTTATGAGGATGTGATAGTTGCTGCAAATGAGGGGTTACAGATGCATATGTTCAATATAAAATAGAAAATATATTAACGTTTGAAATTAAACTGAGCTGTTTTGTCTTCTTTCACCTTTTATTTCAAGTGCAAGCAACCACATTTTATGTTCAGGTTGCCATTTTAATTATTGTTTGTTTTTCTTATGATTGCTGCTTTATATAGTAAGCTGGATTTGATGAGTTTTAGAGATAATTTATCTGTATTTATTATGTGAGTTTATTTGCCTATGTCATTGTTCATGTCCTTCCCTTTGGTTTTGCACATTTGCTGACTTACCTTTACTTTGCAGGGTTTTTTTTTTTCAAATCTTGAAACTGATTTATTCAGGAGACTTACCTAAAAAATTAACAGTTAAACTATTTATTTGTATATGGTATTAAAAAATGAATGCCATAAGGATAATTCAAAACCAAAAGATAAGTTTTGTTTAACAAAGATTCATTGAATGTCATCTGTGTTTGAGGCATGCAATATATGCAGATCAATTCTTACAATTTGGCCAAAAATGTTTTCTTCGCTGATCATGGAAGTGTTTTTTTCCAGTCTATTTGGTTTTAGACTCTGAAATTTCAACTATCATACCAAACTCCTATGTTAAAAAAGACATGAAAAATAGAACTTGATTTAGGTACCTGATATTATCAAACTTCATCTTAATTGAGCTTATAATTTAAGCCCAAAAAGGCCAAGTGAGGGCCCTGATTTATTCAATCCCGATATCCAGAGAACTGTTTGGATTTGCTCTGAGAAAAAGATGTAGCCTGGCAAAGTGTTGGTGTGTGTGGAGTTGTCTTTTGAGAGCAAATACCCAGCAAGCTGCTACAAGCCTGTCTTAACAAACATTAGGTTTTCTTAAGTCATTTGATTAGTCATTCCGTGGCAGATGATTTTTTTTTTCCTCCCCAAAAGGACAACCTTTTGCTGCCAAGAGTCACCGGAACTCCAGGAAATAATTTACCTGTCATTGTTTAATCTCTCATTTCCTGTTCTGAGCCTCCTTCTCTTAGGTTAAAAAGCCTTAGTACAGGTTATCTTTTGTTTCATTTTTTAAAATTGTCTTTCAAGGAACTATATATATATAGATGTATAGTTAGTATATGTATGCTATACATACATATATGGTATATATAACCTCTTACCCTCAGTCACTGTACTAAGGATTTTCATTTTCCTATGAATGCTCTTCAAGGAACACATGGTTAAACTAATTCAGAAATTATTTACTCTTAAATTTCAACTGTGGCACGTGGAATGTTTTAGTTCTAATACTCTGAAATTTTACCTTGGTGGTCTAATGGGGCCTGGTTTTTTACTGTATAGTTTTCAAGATTTGTAAAGCACAAAAATTTTAACTAGCTTAATTCATCAAAAATGAGCACATGCATTGATAGAGCTTTGATATAAAAATTGTGAGAGTCCAATGTTTCTTTTCACCATGTAAGCATTTTTCAAGGTGTTTTGTACATACCTTGCACAAGATGCCATTGAGAATTAAAAAGGTAAACTGTAGATGAGGAACTCCAAGTTAGAATTGCTGGTGGAGCCAAGGAATTTGCATTTTTTTTAGTCATTCCACAATTGATGATAATGCAGAATAAGAACTACTGGCCTAGAGGAATTGTTTTCTAATTTGGCTAAAAAATGGACTCAAATAAGCATAACTGTAGTTTGCACATACAGTGATTATCACCTGAAGTTGGAAGGTGTAGCCTAAGTATGCACATTCTGATGAAATAATTTGTGTAAAAATAAATAAGAAAACTGGATTCTTTAAGAAACTTCCGACTAGCCTATTCACTGTTATCTATCTATAACCAATATAGAATTTTCACATTATGAAAAATTAAATATTAAACAGATTAGAAACAGCTTGTGCTCACTCATTCAGTATGTTGAAGAGTTTTTAAATGTTGCCAAGTTATCTCACTTGGTACAAAATACAAAGGAATAATCACCTCAAGTTATGAATCTCTTAAAGTTCATGAACGTTTGTATCACAATATGAGTTTATATTCCAGAGGCCACTATTTTGATGTGATAGATTAAAGGTATAATGATATAGCAAACATCACTGCTGAGCATTTAGGGGAATTTTAATAAATGTTTCATCTGGTTTTTTGCTTTTTACATTATTTTTAGAACCTGTGATGGTCTACATTTAAGATTCACTTAAGAATGACAACTTGATTGTTGTTACTTAAAACATTCATTTATGTGTTTTGAGGAGGAGATTTTAACCCCCTGCCAAATTTCTACCATGTTGGAGCATGTTCTGGGGATTGTCTATGAAAGAAGGAAGCCAGAACTCAGGGAAGTAATCTCGACCAAACGTTTTGTATAACTTCTTTCTTCAGTACACTTCTGTGTCAAAGACTACTAGACTCCAAATATATAAACTAAGGTACTGATGATGTCAGATAAGTGAATTAATTCAATGCTGCTAGATATTTGATAGGTAGTTGATGAGTTTGATGTAATTTATTAACTTCTGAGCACATAGGTCAAAATTTTCAATGTAATTGATTTGGTTTTACTTGCTCCTACACCTACAATTAATTGCCCCTTTGTTTTTCTCCTAAATATGCAAAAAGACAAAGGTGTAGATGGAGAAATCTCAACTTTGAATATTGGTTCAATTGTATAGATCAAAAACAAGTTTGTCATTGTGTGTACTATATTTTATACTATTTTAATACAGAAAAATATAAAGAGGGGTTAGTAGCCAGTTATATCCATATTGTGTCAGTATCCAGTCTTTGGTTGACAGTACCATTGAGGCAAAATAATGTTATAATAATTTCTATTTTAATTTGGATTAATGTCTCATTTTCCTGTGGCTCTCTGAAGACCATACCAGATTTTTTTTTTTTTTTTTTTTTCAGTTTTTGGCCAGGACGGGGTTTGAACCTGCTACCTCTGGTATATGGGGCCAGCACCCTAATCCTTTGAGCCACAGGCACCGCCCAACCATACCAGATTTTTAACCAGGCCTATCTGACTTGGATTAGAATTTATCATCAAAGTGACGCTGTCCATCCAGAATGTTTGATCATTGGTTTGGCCAGTCACAGAAGGAATAAGGTAGTTGGGCTGTAAATATCCTACACTGTAGATATTACTTGGATGCCACACTGTCACACGTTATAACGTAAGAGACCACCATGTGAAAAATGAAAGACAAAATGTTAATACCACATGTAATACTGCTTCTGGTCAAAATTAAAATATTCATTTAATCTATAAGAAATGATTTAATATTTTAAAACAAAAAAGAGAGAAAGAAATATAGCAAATGAAAAAAAGAAATAGCCCTTAAGGGGTTATTTACCTAGCAAATGTTTACCTAGCATTGGTAATTTTACCTAGCAAATGTTTCACATTTTTATTTGATATTGCATTTTGATGGACTTAAATAATTTAGAGTAAACCAATCTTATTTGGCAACTCATACTTTTTTTTTTTTTAAATAAATTATTAAAGGAGATTAGAATGAAGCCTTGGCCTCTGGCTTGGCCAGGAGGGACATGTAAGGTTTCAGCGTACTTTATGAATTTATTTCTCAAAATAGTTGCTAATGCAGAGAAAATAATAAATAATTTGGATTCATACTAAGGCTCACTTGGAATGGTAGAATTTGGGCACTAAAGCAGTTTGACATTTCTGCTTAAATATTCTTTGAATGCCTACTTTTTACAAATCACAGGGCTAATTTATCTAATGCAAAGGAAAGGGTTAGCAATTCTAATGTAAGGCAGGATTAAAACAAAGGTAGAAGCAACATACTGTAGGAGTACTGAAATTGAGGCAGCATCAATGTATTCTCCACGCCTTTGCAATGACTACAGATATTTAAATAGCCAAAGAATTTTTGCTAAGACAGTTGCAACGGAATTAATAGCACTCATTGGGTAAAACTATGTTCACCACTCTCATATCCTAAATGAAATGTAGAGTTATTTAATGAATATTTTAAAAACTACATTTTTGCTGTATATTCTCAATTTTGAGATTCATGACTCACTATGCCTTCCCTTAAAAAATATGGACTTTAAAAAATACATTTTCAGCCAGGTGAAATGGCTCACACCTGTAGTCTTAGCTCTCTGGGAGGCAGAGGAAGTGGATTGCTTGGCTCTGGAGTTCAAGACCAGCCTGAGCAAGAGCAAGAACCAGCCTCTACTAAAAATAGAAAAACTAGTGGGAGGTCACAGCAGGCACCTGTGGTCCCAGCCACTCTGAGACTGAGGTAGGAAGCAGAGCTTAATTCCTGTGAGCTCTGATGACACCATAGCACTCTACCCAGGGCAACAGAGTGAGATTCTGTCTCAAAATAAATAAATAAATAAATAAATAAATAAATAAATAAAATAAAAATACATTTTCAAAATATGTAACTTAAAAACCAGTTAAAAGTTCCACCTATTCTTTCTCTTCTAATTCTTGATGGAATTTACCTCTTGTCATTCACTCATAATTTTAGCTTGCTTCTGCACCTAGAGAAGGATGAATACTTTCGAGGAAAGAATTGAGAATAATGAATCTGCAGGTGGGGGTGGAGGAAGAAAAATTTAGGTGGCACTGGAAAAAGAAGTTATGAACCTTGGAGCAATTCTGGGCTTGCCAAAAAACACCTGAGGCTTTGCTGCTGAGGTTCACATGACTCTCAAAACCTGGATAATCCTCTCTCACCATCTAAGCTAAGGCGACTTCTATTTTTGAAACGGTTTTTGTTACAAATAACAACTGATTTATTGAATTGCATCAATAGTCTTTATGAGGTCAAGCAGAGTTTTGATAAATACCATATTTTTATCATCTTTCATTTCTCCAGATAATTAGCAGGCTCTATGCACCTGTTCAACCAAAACTTAGCTTTTCTGCTCCAAGGTAGGCATAAAGTAGCCCTAACACCTGTGGCTGCTCTCCCTAGAATACAGTTCCTGAGATTCCTGTTACAAAGTCATCTTGGAAGTTCAGAATAGCATGTAAGGAAGCGTAGCTAATGGTCACTGTGAACATTATAAACACTATGAACATTATAAAACCTAATAAGCAATCAGCCTAGCATGTATCAAGCAATAAATAGCACATACAGACCCTTGGGATAAATTTAGTACCTGCTCTGTTGGCATGGCAAAGCTAGTGGCTAGGATGCCCCAAGTGATGTTTGTCTCTGACTCATGACAGTGCTGGAACTGACTTTAGAAACATAGGCACCAATCAACATTTGCATTTAGATCTAGATGTCCCTGAGGCTGGGAACTACACAATTAGGTTAGTGCCTAATTGATTTAGTTTTGTGTCATAACTGTGGAACTATCAGGAATACAGATTCTTTTACAGACGATTGGTTTATTCTTATCATCTGTGAAATCAAGTCCCATGATGTGAATCTTATACTATCCCATAATATGTCATCTGAGTCTTTGCCCTGACACGTAAATAATCAAAACTACAGGCCAAAGTGTAATTGCTGGTCACCGATTTAGTATTTGTTGTGTATTCTTGGTATGAAAGGTAGTATGACAGGTGAGGGGAAAAAGCATTCGTTGGATCCTTTGACTATGGACAAGCAAATAAAGAATAATTGCTCATAGCCCTTTAGAATCTCATACTCTAGGATTTAGATTCTAAGTCATAGAAAATGACCAGTAGCATTATCAATTTCCTGCCCTGGGTGATTTGACAGCCTAGGGACATTTATCAAGCTCTGCAGACATTTTTGGTTTCTACTACTGGGAGAAGAAGAGGAAGCTACTGGTATCTAGTAAGCAGAAGCAGGGTTCCTACGATGGCCAGGACAGGCCCCTATGATAACGAATCATCCAGTCCACTATGTCAGTAAGGCTGACTTTAAAAAATCCTGCCACAGACGCTCTGAGGTAGTAGGGGAGAAAATGTAATATATCCTTCTCACACATAGCAAGGAAGCTGTGTGAAAGAGGATGAGGTCAAAGGACAAGTGGTGAGACAAGTGGAGATTACAGTGACCATAACTTTGGAATTTCCTTTCTGAGTGCTAAGCCTCTGAGATTCCTCTATTGGAAAAAAAGACCTACATTTGTGAAATATCTGTGGATATCTAATATGGCTACTTTCCTATAGTGTTTTAAGCTCATTAGGCTTGGAGACAAGTCACCTTGTACAAACACCTTCATCTGTTACTTATTAGCTCTGTGACCAACGGCAAGTTACTGAACTTCTCCAAGCCGAACGTCTTCATCTGAGAGATAACAATTCTTCCTCCTAAAATGGTTGTGAATGTTGAGAGATAATGTGTAAACTATTAGCCCTTGTGATTGGTACAAAGTAAGTACTAAAGAAATATTAACTACGATTTTATATTTCAGTTGAATTCCAGCCCCTACTACTCCCCTTCTTCAGAAGCATTGGTAAATAGTGTAGATGTAAGACTCCATCTCCTGCTTGTTTAGAACTTGTGTGTAGGACAACTATACAAGAGTAGAGAGTATACTACACATGGGAGACTTAAAACACACACAAAAGGGATGCAATTCACTCATTCTTGGATGTGGGAGGTGGAATCAGAGAAGTTTCCCAAAGAGGGGAATATTGCAAAAGGACTGGGATGATTCTCCAAAAATGAGGTGGTGGGGTAGGAGTCCACAGACAACCAGGTATGGAAAAGAAAGGGATTCATTCTTGAAATAGAGGAGAAAAACATAGTTGACATAAAGTAAAAGAATTAATAAATTTCAGGCCAAGTGCAGTGGCTCACACTTATAATCCTAATTTTTTGGGAAGTCAAGGTGGGAGGATCACTTGAGGCCAAGAGCTTGGGACTGACCTAACCAGTGTAGCAAGACCTCATCAGCACCAAAAAATTTCAAAACTTAGTCAATTGTTGTGGCACACACCTGTAGTCCCAGCTACTAAGATGGCTGAAGTGGGAGTATCACTTGGGCCTAGGAGTTTGTAGTTTCTGTGATTTTTGGTGACACCACTGTACTCTAGCCTGGGCAACAGAACAAGCCCCTGTCTAAATAAAAAAATAAATAAGCCTCACTTCGTCGCTGTGGCATCATAGCTCATAGCAACCTCAAGCTCTGGGCTCAAGTCATTCTCTTGCCTCAGCCTCCCAGGTAGTGGGGACTACAGGGGCCTGCCATAATGCTCCCCTATTTTTAGAGATGGACTCTCACTCTTGCTCAGGCTGGTCTTGAACTCCTGAGTCAGGCAATCCACCCGCCTCAGCCTCCCAGAGTGCTGGGATTACAGGTGTGAGCAACAGCGCCGGCTTGATGAATATTTCTTTATAAGAGATTTCAGTTTCTGAAAAATGCCTTCTAGTAATTAAATATGAACATATATACATGACTATAAAAGATATGCATTTTTTGAGTTTGGTGATGCTGTAGTTGTTGTTTATTAATGTTTCTAACTATACATATGGCTGGGTGCCTGTAGCCCGTTGGGGCCTGCTAAATAGCAACAACAACAAAAAAACAAAACACTGTATGTAAATTTGTTTCAGATAGCAAAATTTAGGCAACTCTCCCATAAAATTCACAATCCCCTTTTGCTGCCTAGAAAACATACCAAATCAGAACCATGCTTGTAGGATACTTTGCTAAGTGAAATTATTAGCTTACTCTAGTTTTAATTAATTTATTATATGCATATTGTTTTATCTTCAGCTATTTTAAAGTTCTTTGAGGAAGATGTGAGTATAAATCATTACATATAATACTCTAGTAAAAAAGTTAGATTATTGATTAAAGATGTGTTTCCTTTTTGATTCATCTTTGAGTGTTGATAGGTGTCAAAATGTTATTTTTAACCCATTCACCTAAATAATTGACAAACTAAAACATACTTTTTTTGACATGTAGAAATTGCATATTTTTATTTATTTTTAAAGTTTTTTAATAAATCATAACTGCGTACAATTATGGGGTACAATGTGCTGATTTGATATACAATGTGGAATGCTTAAATCAAAACTGATTAACATAGGAAGGTGCCTGTGGCTCAAAGAAGTAGGGTGCGGGTCCCATATGCCGGAGGTGGGAGGTGGCAGGTTCAAACCCCAGCCCCGGCCAAAACTGCAAAAAAAAAAAAAAAAAAAAACAACTGATTAACATAGCCATCATCTCACTTACTTATTTGTTGCGGTAAGACATTTATACTATACTATACTCTTACTAGTTTTGAAATGTATCATTGCATTGTGCACAATAGGTGAGGTCCACCAAACACCCCCCTTCCTCTTTCCCCCCTCCCTAAAACTTGCTTTTTATTTATATATTTATTTATTTGAGACAGAGTCTCACTATGTCACCCTCGGGAGAGTTCCCTGGCCTCACAGCTCATAGCAACCTCAAATTCCTGGGCTTAAGGGATTCTCTTCCCTCAGCCTCCCAAGTAGCTGAGACTACAGGCACCCACCACAATGCCCAGCTATTTTTTTTTATTGCAGTTGTCCTTGTTTTAGCTGGCCTCAGCTGGGTTGGAACCCGCCAGCTTTGATATATCTGGCCAGTGCCCTACCCACTGGGCTAGGGGCACCGCCCTCCTAAAACATTCTTTAACATAAACCTCTATTGAAAAAAAGACATAGGTGATTCCTTTTGTAAAGCAATGAAACTTTTCATATGAAAAATAACTCTGAATAAAACTATCCATTAGAAAGATAAATGTCTGGAAAGGAAAGTGTGTGAAACTATTATTGCAGGATATTACTATTGTCTTAGTCCATTTTCCATTACTTTAACAGAATACCTGAGACTGAGTTATTTATAAAGAAAAGAGAATTATTTGACTTACATCGCTGGAGGCTGGGCAGTTCCAACTCAGATAGCCACATCTGGTGAGTATTTTTTTTTTTTTTTTCTGGAGACAGAGTCTCACTATGTCACCCTTGGTAGAGTGCTGTGGTGTCACAGATCACGGCAACCTCAAACTCTTGGGCTTAAGCAATTCTCTTGCCTCAGCCTCCCAAAGTAGCTGGAACTATAGGCACCTGCCACAACACTCTGCTGGTTTTTTGCTGTAGTTGTCATTGTTGTTTAGCAGGCCTGGGATGGGTTGGAGCCCGCAAGCCTGATGTGTATGGCAGGCACCCTTACCACTGAGCTACAGGCACCAAGCCAACATTCAGTGAGTGTTTTAAGCTGCATCATGAAATGGCAGATGATTGATGGCAGATGGCATCACATGGGTGAATAACTATATGAAAAAGAGACAAGACACGAGGAGTGACCTTGCTTTGCAACAACCTGTGCTCTTTCCGTAACTGATCTTGCCCCTTGAGAGTGAGAATTCACTCATTCATAAGATACAGAAATTAATCCTTTCATGAGGACAAATCATTCATGACCCCAAAGCCTCTTAAATGTCCCACCATCTTGGGAACCAAGGCTTACCATGAATTTTGGTGGTGATAAACCACATAGCAACTGTCTGTAAGATAGTGAAGGTATAAAATTCACATATGACCTAATAGGAAGAACACTGGCTATAGAATCATAGGCCATGGGTCTTTGTGAGCAATCCACTTAACGTCTCTGGGGTTCAGTTTCTTCCCTGCAAAATGGTGGTTAATACTACATACTTCATATGACAACATCAAGTTATGCACTCAAAAGAAATTGAACCCCAGAGAAGTTAAGTGGATTGCTCACAAATAATATAGGTAAGTTCTTCAACAGACTGTAATACTCCATAGAGAATGTATGCATCTGTGTATATACATGTGTGTCTGTGTGTTCATGTACACATACAGATTCTTGCAATGTTCCTACTAAAACAAATAGCTATGCTAATGGACTTACCAACTTTAGTTTATCCAATGTTAATTTACTCTGAGGGCACTGAATAAAAAGGACTTTAGGAATTCATTCATAGTCCCAAGTACTGTGTCTTTCCATTACTAACTTCACAACTGGATTTGTGAAAACATCATTAATTTAGGGCCTTATTTTTTCTTTTTGAAAGGAAGAAGCTTGGTGGCAGCTGTTCATTTGAGCAGAGCCATTACTACCTGGTACATGGGAGAGGTGCAATGAGTATTTGATGAATGAATTAATGAAGTAGAAAGTAAAGGTATACTGTATGTATCCAAGAAAGAATATGAATAATAATACATGGTGATATTTAAATATCAACTAAAGTTGTTTAATTCTAAGATGAACACTTCTATTCTCATTTATGCATCTCTGAAATTAGAGGGCATCCTACAATCAGTGGTGTCTCATAATTGCCACTGGGTAGGTGGTTGTCAGGACATACTTTCCATTGTTTGCCATATTGGAACTTGATCACATTTATTCATATTGTCCTGGTTCGAGTTAATATGTGTTTTATGCATTTTAATTGTTTAAAATGTCTTTATGAAATCACATGGAAATGAAAAGTTATGCACTTAGAAGACAAAAATATTAAATATTGTGTTATTTGTCTTTATCAGTATGAAAACAAATTTCTGTTATTGGAGAAAGAATTGTAGTCCATTTTTTTTTTTTTTGAAAAATAAAAAACTAAGGGCTTTATAGGACCCTAAGAAAGTGAGAGACTCACAAGTGAGTGAATGGATGAGAGAAATTTTCAAGGCAATGATAAGCTAGGATGACCAATTTATGGATCTCAGATGACCAGCATCAAGATTTTGTCATGAATTTATCAGCAACACTTCTAATTTTTTTGTGGTTCAAAAATAATGGTGTCTGTTACAAATTTGCAAAAATATAGTAGTATTTTTGGATATTCAACGAAAGAAGCAATGGTCAACTAGGGTACTGATGACAGATGAAATTTTGCCTGGGTTATTTATGTATTTAGTTTTGAGATAGAGTCTCACTTTGACACCCTCAGTGGAGTGCTGTGGCATCACAGCTCACAGCAACCTCAAACTTTTGGAAGTGATTCTCTTCCCTCAGCCTCCCAAGTCGCTCGGACTACAGGCACCGCCACAATGCCGGGCTATTTTGTCCTCATTGAACTGGGCCAAGTTCAAACCCGCCAGCCCCTGGTGTATGTGGCCTGCTTTCTAGCCACTGAGCTAAGGATGCTGAGCCTTGCCAGGGTCTTAAGAAGGCAGTGAGGAGGTGTTCTGAAAAGCCAAAACACAGGATTGAGCAAGTCCCATTTAGGAGATGGTGAATAGACCACTTGGGCTGAAAGGCACATTAATTAAGGGGATACACAAAAGAGGACTGGGAAGATGGGTATGGCCTAAATTCTAAGGACCCTGAATGTCCGACAAAAGCACGTGGACTTCATCCTGACATGTCTCCCCAAATCCATTTTTGGTTCTTCTATGACATTTTCCGATTGGTTATAAGAGGCATGTTTTAAGGGTGTGTTCTAAGCATTTTGATTCTTTTAAAAGAATATTCATGACTTCCTTTTGGTCTTTGAGCAAATTACATTTCTTGCAAGAGGCAGAGCCATCTGTTTCTTCCCCACTCCTTTACCTGTCCGCCTGCCGCCTTCCACTCCACAGGTCTGCCTTCTGTCCTTCGTCCATCTTTTACCTTCCCTCACACACCCCTCACAAATATTATTGCCTTAACATGCAATTGCTCCTTACCCAACTCTCTTCCCACATCCATTCACCTGAAAAAAATGTGTTCTTCCTTTAAAACTCTGTGAAAATGTCACCTCCCAAGGAAAGCTGTCTTCTCTGTGTGTGTGTGTGTGTGTGTGTGTGTGTGTGTGTGTGTGTCACAGAATCTCACTCTGTTGCTCCAGGCGGGATTGCGATGGCATCACAGCTGACAGTAACCTCCAACTCCTGGGCTCAAGTGATCCTCCTGCCTCAGCCTCCCAAGTAGCTGGGACTACAAGCACTTGCCACAACATCCAGCTCATGTTTCTACATTTAGTAGAGATGGTGTCGCACTCTTGCTCCGGCTCCTCTTGTACTCCTAAACTGAATCAATCCAAGCTGATTTGAAACTCTCATCTGGGTGAGGTTTCCTTGTGATTTGCCATCATGTAACCCAGCCTTTTTCTTTTAGGGCACATATTAGCAACGTAGTTGCTTAATTATCTGTGTAATGTCTGTTGAATGTCTTTCTCTTCATTAGACCTTTTTTGTTTGATTCATATCCAGATTTCGAGATCCAAGCCCGCCATCTGATAGTTAAGTATTTCGTGAATGGGAGCAGTGGGAAGAAGAGGCAGTGAGAAGCCCTCCCGGACCCACCAAGGCCCGCGCGTCCAGCGTGTCCAGCGCGTCCAGCGCGTCCAGCGCCTACGTCCCGCCGCCATTGCCGCCAATGTTGCCAGAGGAAGGCTGAAGGGGATGCTGAAGGGATAAATCTCAGGCACAGGACAACCACAGGGAAAATCCGCAAGGTTGCCCGCTAACCCTGCTCCTCCAAAGCCAGAGCCCAAGCCTAAAACGGCCCCTGCAAAGAAGGAAGAGAAGGTACCCAAAGGAGCAAAGGGGGCAGCTGACGCTGGGGAGGAGGAGGGCAGCCCTGCGGGAAATGGAGAGGCCGCCCTGACCAGGAACACGGAGCCCAAGGTGCTGGGGACACCCAGTGAAGTGTGTGCATTGATGATAACCCTGTGCTTCTGGTAACTGGACAATTTGAAATGCTGTTTTTTTAAATCAAGTTTTACAAAAATGAAGGATTTTGTTTTAGGTTTTTTTTTTTTTTTTTTTTTTTGTTTAAGCTATGTTGTTAGCACACAAAACCTTTCCTTGTTTTTTGGGAAACGGGTATATATTACTAATAGAATGTCTCCAAAGCTAGATTGATGTGAAGGAAAATGCCTTTCCCCTCTACTTTTGAGACACTTCCTCTTGGCTCCCAAGAGGAGGCATTCCCTGATGTTGACACACACCTGCCTGGGCACAAACGCCTTGTGGCATGGAAAAACTATCCTATTCTTCCTCTGTCTTCAGCAAAGTCTTAACTACCTTAAATCCAATTATTGGGGGCAGTCACCTCCTGGGACCTGCCCCCAATAATTGGTTACCACTATGTCAAGGAATCTGGACTTTTCTGGTCACACCACTGAGACGGTAGCTCTCAAAAGAGCAGCGGTTCCATTTGTGAACTGTTTGGATCTTCATATAAATTCTGCCAATTTCATTTCACTTCCTGCAAGTCAGGGTCAGCTTGTGAAAAGTTGCTAAATGTGCTAAATGTGACATGTCAACCCTCACTCTAAATGTTCCCTGTTTAGAGCATCACAGGAAGACTTCATTGGGTTTTATAGTGATTTTTGGTAGACCACTGAAGAAGCAAGTTTGAATGTTGTTGTATACTGTCAATGATTATCTGCCCATATCCTGCCTAAAATAGCATGATTGTTTATGAAAAGCATCTTTAATAAAGTTGGATACAGTTTGGCTTGAAAAAAAAAAAAATCACGAACAAATAAATAAATTCAACACAAAGAAAGATATCCTGGTGGTTTTTAGGAAAGAAAGGATATGAAGAAGCAGCAATTTTGGAAAAAGCAAAATTGTTTTACATGGAATAAATCAGGAGAGTAAGAACTTAAAGAAAAACTTAGTTCTCTCTTCTTTCTTGTTCCCCCAAGTAACTGGATTCACAGTCATTTGTGTGGGTCAGCTCTATCATGTTTTGCTCTTACTTACAAGTCTGTCCTTTTTCTGAACGGATTGTAAGATTTTAAAAGACGGGTAAGCAGTTCTTCGTATATCTAGTACTTACTGCAATACTTGGCACCAAATAGATGCTCCTTAAATGCACTGGAATGAAAGAATTATTATAATCACAATCAAACCATTATCTGTTATCAAGATTGGTCTGTTGTGATTTTGTAGGTCTACATTAACTTAGACACTTATATTGTCTATTATTATCTTAGACACTTATAACCCCCTACAATGATTTTTTTTTCCTTAGCTGAGCAAGCTGCTCCGACTACTTCATCAACTTGTGAATGTGATTGTGTAGATCTACATTGTCTTAGACGCTTATATGTCTATTATTCATCAAGTTATGATTGTGATTTTGTAGGTCTACATTATCTTAGACATTTATATGTCTATTATTATCTTAGACACTTATAACCCCCTACAATGATTTTTTTTCCTTAGCTGACTACTTCATCAACTTAAACAGAAATGGACTAGGCTTTTTTATGGGCAATAATTTACATGACAAAACTGGGAAGAGTTCTATCTTTTTTTTTTTTTTTTTTTTTGAACTTTTGGTAGTAGTCAAATAGAACCAGCAGTATTTTCCCTCCCTTAACCCTTTTAACTAGCCTGAAACACAAGGACACTCAAATGCCCTGAGGATTGACACAAAGTCTAACAGAGATACATTTACAAACATGAAAAGAAAAGGAAAAAGAAAACAAAATACCTAGAAGGCAAAGGATATTTTATAACCAGTACCTAGCAATGTGCCTTAGTTTGCAACATATGTGACTTAAATATGGGTCAATAAACAAACCTTTTATAAATGACAGCTTTGGTTGACAGCCACTCTCCTTTCATTGTTGGGTGAAGCCACTTTAGATTAAATATCATTGTGTATCAGTGTACTGTAGCTCTTTTTTTTTTTTCTCTGAGCTTTAGATTCAGATCACAATATGGAATCAGGGCTCCATCTGTGTAAATCATAGTAATTTCTTACATTTTATGGTACAGTACCCTAAAATGTTGATTTGTTGGTTTCACATACACCAACCATTTTGAGTTTTGGTCTCACAGCTAGCCCTGAGATGGGTATAGGACAGATATTAATAGTCTTATTTTATATAAGAGAAAATTTAAGTTTTTATAGGTGCAAGAATTTCCCTAACTCTCATAGTAAGCAGATGAAAATATCCTGATTCAAGCCTAGACTTCTGAGTCCAAGTTCAACGTTCTGATTGTATCCTATTTGTTTCCTTGCAGAGGAATCTCTCTTAAGTGCGTTCTTGGTTACCTGATGATATTTTTGTTCTGGCATCTTCCCACATGGGCAACAATTTTACTATTAAAATTAGATTATTCCAAATTATCTTCTTTTGTGAGGCTTAACACTATTTTGGTTGTTACAATTGTCATTGCCATTGCTACTACTTCTTCAAGTCAGTGATTAATAATAGATCTTATTCAACTATTTCTTATCAACTCCAAATCCATAAATAAAGAAATAATACACAAGCCTTAATGTTTAGAAATTACTTAATTTGGAGATATACTCAAGAGAAAGGCATAAAAATATTTTTCTTTCATCCTTGTGTGTTGCATTTTATTTTATTTTGTTTTGTTTGTTTGTTTGTTTATTTAAGAGAAAGTGTCACTTTGTCACCCTGGGTAGAGTGCTGTGGCATTACAGCTCACAGCAACCTCAAACTCTTGGGTTGAAATAATTCTCTTGCCTCAGCCTCCTGAGTAGCTGGAGCTATAGGCGTCCACCACAACGCCTGGCTATTTTTTTAGAGAAGGGGTCATGCTCTTGCTCAGGTTGGTCTTGATCTTCTAAGCTCAAGCAGTACACCCGCTTTGCCCTCCCAGAGTGCTAGGATTACAGGTGCGAGCCACTATGCTCAGCCTGTGTGTTGCATTTTAATGAACTAAAATTAAGAAAGTAGTTGAACAATCTAAGAGTATTCTCATGATCCTTAAATTTAAGAATAATTTATTTAATGGTTTATCCAAAGTTTACCATTTAATCCCCTAGGCAATTATCATTTGGAAACATGTCATTTTATTTTAGTTAATTTTTCTAATCCTAATAACTATGGAATAGAATCATTGTATGGCTGTTCTAATTAGATTGTTCTAAATGTGATAAAGACCTGTGAATTTAAACCCAAGTGCCAAAGTTCATATTCTACTTGAATTTGCTAGAACGCCTAAATGTAAGGTTGTGGAAGGAAAGTATTAGAGTTATAATCATTGTGAACCTCCCAAATTCTAGGCTGATGGCTTCTAAAGCTTTCTTTTCTCCCATATGGGAATGGAAAAGATGTGTACAGCAGATCTATTTCCACTGCTTTCATCTGTTGTCTGTCTCACATACTATCCAGCTCTAAGATTCACCTCTGTAAATGTGCTGCCACAGAAGAGAAAAAGGATCTACTTAAACATTTTCTAAGTTCAACAGATGTGTAGGTACATTCAGATACATATAATTACTCTCTGTTCTCTAACTCCTCATTCTTCCATTTCTGTCCCCCTCAAGAAAAGAAAAAATTCTCCTTTTCTAGGACTTTGAGTTTGTTTATTTTTCATACTTTGAAGGAAGACATGAGGCAAGGATTTGACTTAAAAGGCCAAACCTTCTCTTGGTTACCTGCCTAAATCCTTGGAACCAGGCCTAACCTTTAAGGAGCAATTTAAACAGTAAATAAATTCTGCTAATGGCTATTAGATTGCTAGCTAGGGAGATTAGTATAGGGAGCAATTCTAATTAAATAGAGAACACTGGAGAGAGCTGAAACTTTTCAAGAATAGATTGTGTCTCCCATGCCTCATTAGGAATATAAAATCAGCTTCTATTGTGAGAAGGACAATCTTTCAAAAGACTGTTCTTTTGACATAAAGAGGTTATATAACCTCCATTTTCAAATTCCGCATTTCTTTTTTAGTAGCAAAGGGTATTTTTATTGCCCAAATCCAATTAAAATCATGCTAATTCACCATGTTGTATTTTGAGTGGACCATAATTTATCTATGGTTTAGACACATAAAAAGGCTGATGTCAGCCAGTGTCGCAGAACTCAAGATCAAGAATTCAGAGTCTTCCCTCTCAGTGCTTCTTACGGAGGCAGAGCTGAAAGGATCTGGTGTCCGACTGACTCTGCATTCTTCCTCACTCTGCCTTCTGTACGCAGATTTCATCTCACAACTGCACAGGTTACATCATTTTAGACGAACATAAAGGAGAAAGTCAGAGCAGAGTAACTAAGTTACAGACCTGGTCTGCCCAAGACCTGGTCTGCCCAAAGGTCAGTCTCATCAATTTAGAGTTCAGTCGCTCAGTTCACTGAGTAAGATGTCAAGAGTTTTGAGGCATTTGGTTTGTTCCTCTCTCTACTAGTGGGATTTAGCATAAAAAACATGGAACATTTAATGCAGGAGAAAATATAGCTTGTTTAGTCATTGTTTAATGCAGTATAAACACAATAGTTGAAAGGAAAAGTTTAGGCACTTAGAAACAAATCACTTTCAAATGCTGGAAAGAAATTTCTAGGGGATCATTCCTAGGTGGGAGCAGACAGGAAGTGCTGTGCAGTCGCTGCTCCAGCATGAAGTAATGACCGTCTGTGTACGAGTGCGAGGTGTCTTAGTCCTAAGGAAGGCACACAGGAAGGACAGGCCAGGTGCTCACTTCTCTCATCCCTGCTCCTTCACTGAGTTGCTCCTCACTTCCATTTTTCCACATGGAACAAGAATAAATTAAACTGAGCTGTTGTCTTAGATTATGTCAACATCTTAAATGTCGGTTGATTCTTTACTGGGAATATATATGACAGTAGGGAGCACATGTACAACTGAGACGCCTCTGAGTCATTTTATTTATGGGTTTATTTGTTTATTTTAATAAGGGAGTAGTTTCCTACAATAATAAATAATCAAATTTTATTTATTTATTCTCCTTATTCATTGGTGCAGTGTCCCAGAGAGAACATGAGCTTTGGAGTATCTTGAGCCCTGGGCTACCAAATGAAAACTGTGTGACCTTGGGTGAGTGTCTTAACCTACCTGAGTTTTTTCACACTACTGAAGGGTGAAAAAAGTAATATTTACATCTCAATTTTTATAAGAATTCATGATAAAGTATATGCATTTCCAAGCATAACACCTTGCTCAGGGTGGGGAGTTGATAAATGTGACTTGATTTATACCTCCCTGTTTTCCCAATCATGCCAACCTCTGATATGATAGCCTGTACCTCTCCTGATACCCAGGGCTTTCTGTATCAGCTGTAGATTTGAAGCAAGATAACCTAGGCTGGCTTGTAATTCTTTTCCTACCATAATGCCCCCCGACCCTGCTCATGAGGAAGGAATGCAATAAAATGTTACCCCTTTTCAGGACTCATATCGTTTCTCTCTTTCCTAGGGTGAGCAGGATTTCACTGAGCTGTTCAGCTGTCAGAGAGGGAACTGCTTCTAAGTTCTGGGTGAATCTTGGGGTGCTGGGTTTGAGACACTGAGGATGTCAGCATTATCCAAGGCACAATCTCTCTGGCAAAAGATCTCCAAGCTTAAGCAACCCTAATATCTAATATCCAGCATAGTTGCTACAAAATCCCATTGATGGAAGCTCTTCCCTCCCTAAAATGTAATTATACTGTTAAGGCCTTAAAGCAAAATTTTAGCCAGATAGAATGTTCCCTTAAAACACTTGGTGTCAAGAGGAGTGGCCAGTTTCTAGTACAATCGGACCTGTCACACACAAAAAACCCCAGCAGACCAGTATCCTGAGTACACTTGTTCACCGAAGATAATGATAAGGATGATGTGTGTCAAGGAAATTTGGAGGTTTGTGAAGCAGCTCAGAAGAGACATATCTTTTTGATAAAATTCAGGTGGACATTTCTGCAACATCGAAAGTAAAGTGAAGGTGCAATAATTATATTGGTTTTTACTATTTCCTTACATCTTCCCACGTACCTTGCTTTTGCCACCCTTACTTCTGTGTACTGAAATGACATCAGTAAGCTAAATAACAAAACTTCTTAGAAGATGTCCTATTCGGAGTCATTATGTTGTTTCTATTAACCCAGACGTGCTTTAAAAAAAGAAAAAGAAAAAGCCCATAGGAGTATAAGCTTGTGAATATAAATTGCTCATTGAAAGGCAATGGTAAGAACACTGTGTGTTAGGGAAAGTTGGAGTTGCAGGAAGCAGAGACCTGTCTCGCAGATAAAATTCCAGGATGGCAACAAATGGCACCTCAAGAAAGGGTAGCTGTTATAAGAGCTTTTATTCTTTATTTTTTTTAGATTTTTAGTTGCTCAAAGAAATGCTTTGTTCATCTGTTTAATAAAACAAATTTATGGGCAGTAAATAATCCACACAACAAGCGCTTTGTTTTCACCTTGGTTGCAGGGCTATCACTGTGGATAAAGGGCATTTGTGGGAGTCGGCCTAAGTGAGAAAATGCAGAGGACAGGACTGACAGGGAGAAGAGCTGGATTCGGACACTGATTCCCTCGCTCTCTGGGTCACAGCAGGAAAGGCATTTAATTCATTTTTGCCTCCTGTGAAGCAGGAGAATTGGATTGCTACGTGGTCACTAAAGTCCTTAACAGCGATAAGAATTCTGATTTCAGTTAAAAAAAAAAATAGACCTTGGAAAAAGCTAAACTCTTACACCATTTTTCTATCCAGTCACCAAGGAGCAATTCTTCTCTGATTTCTTGACCCGCTGCTCCCATCCCAGAGGTGCACTCTCCAAACTCCATGCTCCTCAAAACTCACTTGTCCACACAGAATGGACAATGTCCTGTGGAGTCTGCTGACCTGGGTTTATATAGCCCATGAAAACTGGTAAAAGCAGCTGATTATCAATGTAAAGAACCTTTGCTCAAGTGAAAAGCTCTTGCTTGGAAAATAAATTTATCTTGAATAAACTGCTACTCTGTTGTTCAAAAGTGTTGTTACTTTCAAGAGGTAGCAACATTTTTTTTTTTTTCTCATCAGTTAGGAATTGTGTTTCTTTTGTTTTTTCATTTTTATTAAGGCCAATATTTCTAACCAGATTTTTTCTTTTAACTTATAAGGTCTGGAGAAATTCTTTCTAAAATGAGGAGGCATCCCCCAGTAGGAATCAACAATGAATCACAGGAGTATAGAAGAAATATACTTATTTTTAATTTTAAAAATAATAAAAATAATCTTTATTGATTTTTTTTTGAGACAGAGTCTCAGTATGTCACTCTTGGTAGAGTGCTGTGGCATCACAGCTCACATCAACCTCAAACTCTTGGTTTTAAGTGATCATTTTGCCTCAGCTTCCCAAGTAGCTGGGACTACAGGTGTCCGACAGAACGCCTGGCTATTTTTTTGTTGTTGTTGTTGTAGTTGTCATTGTTGTTTAGCAGGCCCAGGCCAGGCTCAAACCTGCCAGCCTTGGTGTATGTGGCCGGTGCTGTAACTACTGTGCTATGGGCAATGAGCCAATATTAATTCTTAATATAGGGATATATGCTAGTAACTATGAGGTCTGGTCCAGGCACCAGGCATTTGTGTGTGATGAGTTGTCTTGAGAGAGTAGGGAAGGGCTATTCAAGGGTCTCTCACTAAAACTTTGCTTTCAACATATACCAACATTTGTTCGTGTGTGCTCTGGGTTAGGAACATTTACAGTTTATACTAACCTAATCTCACACTCACAGCCTAAGTCAGTGGTTCTTAACCTTCCTAATGCCACAACCCTTTAATATAGTTCCTCATGTTGTGGTGACCCCCAATCATAAAATTATTTTCGTTGCTATGGCAATGAAAAAATTAAAATAAAATTTTATGGTTGGGGGGCACCACAACATGAGGAACTGTATTAAAGGGTCCTGGCATTAAGAAGTTAAAAACCACTGGTCTAAGTGAAGATTGAAGAATGTTTTCTAATAATGTAAGCAGGAAGAAAATGACAGTTAATTTCTACTGTAACTACAAGGTCATTATCAGTCCTGATATGAGGGGAAAATGACAGTTTGACAGGAAATGAGAGGGATGAGGATGCATGAAATATGGACTTATTATTATTACTAATGAAACACATCTAAAGTGTATTTTATATAATGAGACATTTTATTTTCAACATTTAGAACTGTCAAACCAATTAACAATATTAACTGAATCTCTAGTCAGATTTTTACATGAAATATTAAATTAATTTTAAAATCAAGTATTTATTATTTGCAGTCAGAGCAGATTTGTGCTTGTACTGTTACTACAATCAAGAATTGCTGGCTGGGCATGGTGGCTCCTGCCTGTAATCCTAGCACTCTGGGAAGCCAAGGCAGGTGGATTGCCTGAGCTCAGGAGATTGAGACCAGGCTGAGCTAAAATGAGACCTTGCCTCTAAAAATAGCTGGGTGTTGTAGTGGCACCTGTAGTCCCAGCTACTTGGGAGGATGACAAGACCATGGCTTGAGCGCAAGAGTTTGAGGTTGCTATTAAGCTATGAAGCCACAGCACTCTACTGAGGGCAGCAGAGTGAGATGCTTTCTCTCTCTCTTTCACACACACACACACAAAATTGCTTAAGACATTCAGCATTCTATTTTTTTTTTTTTTCAGTTTTCGGCTGGGGCTGGGTTTGAACCCAACACCTCTGGCATATGGGACCGGTGCCCTCCTCCTTTGAGCCATAGGTGCCACCCCTCAGCATTCTATTTTTATGATATCCTATTCAATTTTTTATTTTTGCTATATTTTACTGGGGACACAATATATCAACATAACAATACTCATATATGATAGGCTAGAGTGCTATGACATGTCAGCTCACAGCAACCTTAAACTCCTGGGTTCAAATGATCCTCCTGCCTCAGCCTCTTGAGTAGCTGGAACTACAGACACCTGCTACAACACCCAGCTAGTTGTTCTATTTTTAGTAGAGACAAGGTCTCACTTTTGCTCAGGCTGTTCTGGAACTCTTGTGCTCAAGTGAGCCTCCCACCTCAGCCTCCAACAGTGCTAGGATTACAGGCGTGAGGCACCGTGCCCTGACCTCATATATAATTTTTTACTATTACTGACAGTTTCCTGAACTAATATGTTTATTTGGTTATCAATGAGTTAGAGAAAAATTCAGAACGTGAACTGGAGGAAGTTGTCCTTGCTATATACAAGATTTTGAGAACCTGAGGTTCTTCATCTGCACAATGGCGATAATAATAGTACATAACACGTAAGATTTTTCGGATGATTAAGTGTGTTCATGTGTGTCTTTTAAAAAGTGCTTAGTAAATACCATGCTCAATGTTGATGTATAAAATTGCATTCATTTATTTATTTTTTGTTGTTAGTGCTGCATTTCCCAAACTTTATTCCAGTGCACTTTTTTGGAATTATGTCTGCACACTTTTGAGTAATGCTGCGTACTCTTATCTTTTCTTGGCTACTTATAAAACAAATGACTGTGCAAATAGTTTTCAGACTTCTTGAAGTAAAAGAGTTTGTTCAACTTTATTTAATCTTTATTTCTCAAATGCATTTGAGCCCCAGAAGCCACTTTTTAAGTTTACAAAATATAAATTAATTTATTTAAAATAGCTGTAATAAATCCATTATATGCCAGCATAAATAACATGTTTTTAAGAAAACTGTTTTATCAAACAAACAAAAAAATTCAGTGAGAAGCATGGAAACTTTTTGACACTTCTGTACATCTCCTTGCGGTCTGTCTTGCTGTAGACAGCTGGATTCTCAGATCGGCTACTGCAGTCTGTTAAGAAAGAAACGTTTTGGTTGAAGTAGACGAAGGAAATCTGGCCTCCACAGATATGTAGTTGAACAAAGTAGGAGATTTTTAATAACATTTTAAGAAAGTTGTGATTTTTCTGCAATACTACATAAAAATACGGCATCTGATAGTTTCTCAAAAGTTGGATGCAATATAGAATCCAAAATCATATCAATAAACTTCCCATGCTCTGCTGCAATAAAATCTATTTATCCATCCTTCGTTTTGAGGGTGTTTTCCTCATTTTCTTTGAGGAGCCTATGTGAACATGTCTCAAAACACCATTTGGGAAGACTGATTATGTCTTATCTAAATGTTCTGCTGCCTGTGTGTCATAAATATTAAAGTTCAAGTTGGTTTATAGAAATGCTCAATGTCCAGGTCCGTGTCCAAAGAAAACATGCCTTAAAGAGCAAATTCTGATTCTGATCAGAGCATCTGTCTTTATTGTAGTGTTTTATGGAAACCAAAAAGACACCAGGAGAACTTACTGTAACAACAGCCCAGTGGTTTCATAAGGGAGGTAAAAAGCAATTCTAATTCCATTGGACGCAAATGCTTAGGCTGTTAAAATAAACAAACTTTAACATCCCTTGACCTCTTTCAAATCAAATATGAATCAAATATGAACATCGCTGAACACAAATTTAGCAATAGACTCTCTGGGGACAGTTTGCAAAGCATGGAACAATACTGTGAACTCTCAAAAGAATGAGTTTTCATTTCCGTTTCTGTTGCTTAGTGTTACAGTCAGTCTCGCAGAATACCTGTCCTTCCCTCGGGGAGCGTCACCTTTCTTTCCAACCTCCTGTAAAATTTTTCTAAACAATTGTCAACATTAGCTAGCAAAACTTCTAACCCTTCTAGCAAAAAGCAATTGACATGAAGAAGCTTTCAGCAGCCTTACTTAAGATGTCATCGGACTCTTTTATGGTTCTTTTACTCTTCTTTATGCTTTTTCTATAATATCATTTCTTCTTCTTTTTTTTTTTTTAGACAGAGTCACCTGGGTTGGGTGGGGTGGCCTCACAGCTCACAGCAACCTCAAACTCTTGGGCTTAAGCTATTCTTTTGCCTCAGCCTCACAAATAACTGGGACTACGGGTGCCCGCCACAATACTGGTTACATTTTTATTATTATTGTTGTTGTTGTTGAAATTGTCATTGTTGTTTTAGTTGGCCCAGGTCGAGTTCAAACCTGCCAGCCTCAGTGTATGTGGCCGGTGTCCTACCCACTGAGCTATGAGCGCTGCTCAATATAATTTCTATATCCCCCTAGAAATTCACAACCAAAGGCATTTCAGTATTAGTGTTTCAGAAAAAAACATGTAAAATATGAAACAAAAAGCAAAATATAATGGAAGAACCTCTTTGACTTGTTTAAGAAAACTTAATATCCTTGAAATAAACAGAACTATTTCCAGGAGTAACAACAATTTTAAGCATTTTTCTCCTTTAGAAAAAAATGAAACATAGCATAAAATGTGCTCCATAAATCACTGAGATGTGTAAATAAAGGAAGCTACAGAACTTCCTGGATACCCAAAAAATCACTTATTAATTTATCTACTTGTAAGAGCAAATACATCATATCTGAAATATAAATAATTACAAAGTCACTAATAATTTATTCTTCAATGATACATTTTTAAACAATTTCCAAATTTTCAACACTGTAAATAATATATAATTTAAGCCTCTGTTCTTTAAGTTAGAGAGATGATGAAAGATATTTTTCTTCTGAAATGCTGTCATAACTAGTTTATAAATTTGCTCAAGTTAGAAGCCAGATTTTTCATAATTAGATGATTAATGAGTCTGTTTCTTTGGTTCATGGGTCAGATAAGGGTCTGAGTTAAAGATTTCCTAGGATCTTTGAGAAAGAAAATACACGTGGATCCTTCCGTTTCCTTTCTCTAAGAGGAAAGACAAAGACATTTCTCCCTGCTTCCCTAACACAAGGGATATTTGGAGATCTGGCTGGAAAAAGAGCTGTTAGTTTCCCACAGAGAGCTTTCCACAAGCTCAGAACGGAAACTCAGAACTGATTGTGAAACTCTCTGCTCAAAATTATTTCATTGTAAGCATGTCCTCTACAAGTGGACCCCTTAAGATATCCAGCTGCACCCATCTCTGCAAGATTGCGCTCCTTTTCTCAACTTTACTTTTCCTCTGTACATACTAAGTTCCTGAAGCAACAATCCCTCTGGTAATATTCAAAGTATTGTCTTGGCCTGGAATTTCCATCTTCTGCAGCTCCTCATCTGCACCTTTAAATGCTACTTCCTCCAAAACACCTTACCTGATGTCCTCAGTCAGAATGAAACTGCCTTCCTTCAACTCTCACAGAGTGTGTTTTCTATATTTGGTACGGCTTGGATTTCTCCCAGGATTCTAGCCTGTTTCTTTATATCTTCTTACTAGAGATTCAATTCCTGGGCCAGGTCATTTATCCTCAAGGTTTTAGCTGTTACTAAAATGGAACTGATTCCAAAATTTACATCTGCAGCTCCAACCACTTCTCTGAGCACAACATTAACATGAACTCCAACCGATTGCTCACAGTTATAGATCAAACCCCTTATTTTATTACTTCCCTCCTCTCACTACGGCACTTGACTAGTCTTAAAAAAAAAAAAAATGAGCTCCTTTGCCTGCATTCTGTGTTAATTGAATATATTATCATATACTGAAGCACTTGAGCTATACTCATTTCTCTACCCAGACTCAAAGTTTTTTTTTTTTTTTTTTTTGGATTCCCATGCAGCATTTTATTCATCATATGCATGAATAAATCACATCATAATGTAGCTAATTTTACCCATCTGAGATTCCCCTGGTTCAGTCATTAATTTCTTGAGGACCACTAGTCTTTGTACAAATAATGTCTATTACGACACTGATTATAGAAATATATGTTTAGTACTGCTTTTATAGAAGCTACTTTCAAGCAAGTTTCCCACTAGACTGTCAATTCCTAGATGGCAAAGACCATATCTCATTCATCTTTACATTTCTCTGAATTTTCATTATAGTCTTTTGTCCATAGTAGGAGCTCAATATAACTAGATTAATATGTTAGAGTAAGCCTAAGTATTCCTGTTTGATACTTTGTACTTTGAGGATACTGAATTTTACCAGATTTGAAGAGATATGTAAGTATACCCAAAGTAGGTGGTACAGGGATGGTAAAAGAATAAGTGAGGTACCTGGTTTTGCATTCCACTAACCTATGCAAAAAATGAGGATGTTATTTGTCTCATCAGGCACAGTCAATACATTCTCTTTTTGAGTGTGCAATGCATCTAATACATGTGATAGGCTCAGTGAAATGAATAGGGCATGATCCTCTCCCTTGAAGAATATGCCTTCCAAGACCTCAGCACTTCTACATCTTCATCTGACATATAAAGCTGAAAATTCAACTTTTTGACACACAGGTGTCTTCAAAGCAGTTTCATTCAATTTGGTATAGCCACAAAGTGAGACCAATGACACTACATGCAAAAACTTTTAGTGATTTGGGGTTGTTTATTAAACAATCTGAGGGAAAAAATAGAGATCATACCTTGTGTTTTATCAGACCACAGTGGAATGAGACTGGAAATTACTTCCAAGAGAAACAACCAATTCTATGCAAAGTCATTGACGTGAAACAACCTAATGCTGAACAATTATTGGATCAATAATGAAATTAAGATGAAAATCAAAAGATTCCTTGAACCAAATGAATGGGGACATAAGCTATCAACATCCATGGGATTCCCAAAAGCAGTCCTAATAGAAAAATTTATACCCCTAAATGCCTACATCAAGAACATACAAAGATCACAAATTAACGATCTCATTACTCATCTCAAGGAACTAGATAAGAAAGAGCAAACCAAACCCAAGGCCAACAGAAGACAAGAAATAACAAAGGTCTGAGCAGAACTAAATGAAATGGAAATGAAAACAAAACAAAAATACAAAGGATCAATAAAACAAAACATTGATTCTTTGAAAAGATAAAATAGACCTCTTGCTAGTTAATGGGGAATAGAAGAGAAAGGTACCAAATAAGATCAATCAGAAATGAAAAGGGTGATATTGGGCGATGCCTGTGGCACAAAGGAGTAGGGCGCTAGCCCCATGTGCCAGAGGTGGTGGGTTCAAACCCAGCTTCAGCCAGAAACTGCCAAAAAAAAAGAAAGGAAAAGAAAATGGAAAAGGTGATATTGCAACTAATAGCACAGATATACAAAATCATCTATTAATACTATAAAAATCTCTACACACATAAACTTAAAAATGTAGAGGGAATGAATAAATTCCAGGAAACACACACCCTACCAAGACTCAATAAGCATGAAATAGAAATCCTGAAGAAATCAGTACTGAGCAGCAAGATTGAGGCAGTAATAAAAAAATCTTCCAACAAAAAGAGCTCCAGACCAGATGGATTCACAGCCAAATTTTGCCAGGCCTATAGAAAACAACAACAAAAAAACTTGTACCCATACTGCAGAAATTTACATATAATATTGAGAAGGAGTAAATTCTCCTCAACTCATTCAACAAAACAAATATCAGACTGATATCAAAGCCAAGAAAAAAACAACAACAAAAAAGAAAACTACAGATCAACATCCCCTATGAATATAGACATAAACATCTTCAGCGCAATAATAGCAAACCGAATTCAATAGGGCATCAAAGAAAATAATGATTAACCATGACCAAGTGGGTTCCCAGGGATACAAGGATGGTTAAACATACATAAATTAATAAATGTGATTCACCACATAAACAGAAGCAGAAACAAAGATCATATGATTGGCTCAGCACCTGTAGCTCAAGTGGCTAAGACGCCAGCCATATACACCAGATCTGGTGGGTTCGAATCCAGCCCAGGCCCGACAAACAACAATGACAACTACAACCAAAAAATAGCCGGGCATTGTGGCAGGCACCTGTAGTCCCCACTACTTAGAAGGCTGAGGCAAGAGAATTGCTTAAGCTCAGGAGTTGAAGGTTGCAGTGAGCTGTGATGCTACAGCACTCTACCCCTTAAGCTACAGCTTGAGGCTCTGTCTCAATAAAAATTAAAAAAAAAAAAAAAAATCATATCATCTCAGTAGATACAAAAAAAGCATTTGACAAAATTCAGCACAATTTTATGATAAAAAGTCTCAATAAACTAGGTATAGAAGAAACATATTTCAAAATTAAAACAGCCATATTTTTTCAAAGCCACAGCCAACATCATATTGAATGGAAAAAAATTTGAAAGCATTCCCACTAAGAACTGGAACAAGATAATGGTGCCCACTCTCACCTCTTCTGTTTAACGTAGTGTTGGGAATCCTAGACAGAGCACTCAGGCAAGAGAAAAAAATAGAGTATTCAAATCAAGAAACAGGAAGTCAAACTATCACTTTTTGCTGATGATATAATCTTTTATCTAGAAAACCCCAAAGACGCTACCAAACACTTTGGAATTGATACATAAATTCAGTAATGTCTCAGGTTACAAAATCAATGTACACAAATCAGCAACATTCCTCTACATCAAAAGCAGTCTCAAATCAAAGACTCAACACCATTCACAATAACTACAAAGAAAATAAAATGCCAAGGAGGTGAAAAATCTCTACAAAGAGAATTATTAGGCATTGAAGAAGGAAATCACAGATGACACAAACTAATTAGAAAACACATTATACTCATGGATCACTGTTAGAATTTCTATACTACCCAAAAATGATTTACAGATTCAATGCAATCAGCATCAAAATACCAATGTCATATTTCATATATATAGAAAAATAATTCAGTGCTTTGTTTGGAACAAGAAAGGAGGCTAAATAGCAAAGCAATTTCAGAAAAAAAGAGCAAATTTGTATATCTAGTGGCATCATATTACCAGACTTCAAACTATACTGTAAGACTACAGTAACCAAAACAGCATGGTATTAGTACAAAAATAGGCACATAAACTAATGGAACAGAACAGAAAACCCACATATAAAATGATCCATACATAGCCAGTTGACCTTTTACAAAGCAGATAACAACATACATGAGTGGGGAGAAGCCCTATTCAATAAACGGTGCTGGAAAAATTGAATATAGAAGAATGAAACAGGATCCTATCTCTTACCACTTATGAAAATTAATTCAGGATGCATAAAGATTTCAAAGTAAGGCGTGAAACCATAAGATTCTAGAAGAAAATATAGGGAAAACTCTTCTAAATATTGGCATAGAAAAAAGACCCCAATAGCAATTATAGCAATGACAAAAATAGATAAGTGGGACTTGATTGAATTAAAAAGCTTCTGCAAAGCTAAGAAAATAATGAACATTACAAATAGACAACCTACACAACGGGAGAAAATATTTGCAAACTATATATCCAATAAAGGACGAATAACCAGAATCTACAAAGAACTCAAGCAAATTAACAAGAAAAAAAAAAAAAAAAAACATTAAAAAGTGAGCAAAAGATGTGAAAAGAGGCTTTTTAAAAGAAGTTAGAAAAATGGTCAATAGGCATAGGAAAAAATTCTCAATATCACTATCATCAGGGAAATGCAAACTAAAACCACAATGAGATGTCCCAGTTAGAATGGCTTTTATTAAAAAGTCCAAAGACAATAGATGTTGGCATGGATATAGTGAGAAAGAGATGCTTATACACTGTTGGTGGGACTGCACATTCGTTCCTTTGTGGAATACAATGTGGAGATTGCTCAAAGAACTGAAAGTAGACCTACCATTCATTCCAGTAAGCCTACTACTGGGTATTTACCCAATGGAAAAGAAGTTAGTTTATCAAAATGACACCTGCACTTGAATGTTCATTGCAGCACAATTCACAATGACAAAGACATAGAATCAAGTCAAATGCCCATCAATTCATAAGGAATTAACAAAATATTGTATACGTAGATGATGGAATACTACTCAGACATAAAAAGAACAAATTAATGCCTTTTTCAATAATTTGGATAGAACTGATGATTATTATCCTAAACGAAGTATCTAAAGAATGTAAAAACAAATACCACATATACTATCTATTAAAGTGGAACTAACTGAAGAACACAAATGTGCACAAAGGGAAGTAAAACTGAGTGGAAGTCAAGCAGTGCAGGAAAGAGGGGACAGGTGAAAACCTATTCTGGGTACAGTGAATTCTTTCTGGCTGATGGGCTCACTTATGGCCCTGACACAAGTATTAGAAAAGTGATCCATGGAACCAAACAGATCCATGGTTAACCACATGTAACTGAATAGATTTTTATCCCCATAATATTTCAAATATTTTTAAAAAGTTAAAACAATGAAGAAAACCCAGCCTTCCTTATAACATTCCAAGCATTTACACAAAGCTTCATTTCTTTAACCAATTACAAGTCAAAGAGTCTTTAAACCTGCCTTTAACCTGTAATCCCCTGCTTCGAGATGTCCTGTCTTTTGGGGCCAAGCCAGTTATGCATTCTGTTTATTGATTTGTGATGTTATGCATCATTCCTGTCTCCCTGAAATGCATAAAACCAAACTGCAGCCCAACCATGGGGAGACCACTTGCTCAAGGCTTCTTGGGTATGGCTTCCAAGCCAGAGTTGTACATATTTGGCTCAGAATAAACCTGTTTAAATCTAAAACAAACAAAACAAAACAAACAAAGGAAAAAAACAACCTGAAAATCTGGATAAAATGAATACTTCCTAAGAAAATATGAGTTACTAAGATTTATTCAGAGAGTAAACTATGAATAGATGAGCAACCGTAGAAATAATTGAAAAGGTTGTTAAAGATTCAGACCTAAGGGCGGTGCCTGTGGCTCAAAGAGGTAGGGTGCCAGCCCCATATGCCGGAGGTGGCAGGTTCCAACCCAGCCTCAGCCAAAAACGGCAAAAAAAAAAAAAAAAAGATACAGACCTAAACAAGTACTAGGCACTAATAGATTTCTGGGCCATTCTATCTATAAAATAATTTAAAGAAATGATAATTTTTATTCAAACTATCCCAGAACGTAAGATAACTAATCTACCACAAGCACTATTGATAGTAGGGCTATAATAGAGAAAATGGACAATGTTTATAGGACTCTTAGGAAACTGATGGCTTCAGGACAAGATGAGAGTTTAGGCAAAAAGGCAAAACTTCACAGAAGAGATTGAAGGGTTCCAAAAGGTACCATCAAAGTGTATCAAGAGATGAGATCAGAGACAATGTTTTTTGGTGGATTAGAGTCTGGGAAATGAAGAGTGAGCTAGAAATCTTGAAAGTCTTGCAACTCAGACATGAACACATAGTAAGTATATCATGAGGTTTTTCCTGATGCTTTTGAGTCAAGTTGCTGTATTGAGACTGTGAAAGTCAGTCAGACCAAGGAGCAGGAGACCATGCTGGAGCACACACTGCCCTGGAGCTTCCCTTGACGTTCATCTCCTTCTGTATCTGTCCACAAAGGCCTTAAGGCCAACAGTATACTGTCTTAATCAGAGCATACGCGCACCCTTTTGAACCTGCCGGTGCCATTCTTAGTCAGGATAGTTCTAGAGATTCTCATCCAATATAAACAGCTAAGAAAAATATAAAGGAAGGGTAGGACAATATCATTGATTTGCAGGTTATATAAGTGTTTATTAAGAAAAAATTAGAGTATCTTAGGAACTATCAAACTTGATAATGGAGATCGATTAGGATAAGTTAATACAAGAAATATAAGCAAGGAATAACAGTTCCTACAAAAGCAAAAATCAGCTAGGACTTATGAAGGAGAAATACCCTGGTCACAACAGCAACAACAATATTAATTAGGGGTTGACTGAATATTGAAAACATATCAAACCTACATGAAGAAAATTTTGAAGTGTATTAAAATATGAAAGTAGATTTTTAGGAAATGAAAAATTGTGCCATATTTATGTATGAGAAGCTGAAATAGTTTTATATATTTTTTATAAAATAGTTATCAATTTCTTCTCATTTCAATAAAAATATCATTTTTTCATTAACCTTAATAAAAAAGGGTTTATTCATACAAAGTAGTATGAATATATACTTTGTATATATTCATTCATGCATATAAAATTAGCAAAAAAACTTTTGCAACTGAGGTACTTGCCCTCAAATTTATTCTATGTAAATTAGTTAACATGCTGGTGTTAATTATTAATGTGTGGTATTTTTAAGTATAAAAACAGATTACCAGATAGTCTGTATTTAAAGTCTCATTTTTGCAAATAAATGCTATAGTTTTATTCCTGTACATGTGTGAATGTATATGTATGTGTTTCTGTTTATTTAGGATGGAAGGACATCATCAAACTAACAGTGGGAACTTGTCTGAGGATGAATATACAGGATTTTCATTTTACACTTTTTACACAGGTGAATCATTTAAAGTGTTTTCTTGTATTGTCTATACATTTTATAATCTAAAAATGGAGACTTCTTCTTAAAGACGATAATAAAGTTGGACTGGAACATGTCCTAAACGTTATCTTTGTATATGGCCATGACTGAATCACAGGGTGGGAGCAATCCTCCACAAAGAGGTTGAGAGAGGATTAATAGAGGGGACAGCAGAATAGCATCTGGCCAAGGGACTAGGTATTCCAGAAGAGAGAAGAGAATGTCATCTCAAATTAAGAGAACTGTGCATATGTAAGCTGAGGGGTGGATCAAAAAATGGGTTTGAGGAAACAAGTGATGATAAAAATGAAGAAGAAATGGCTGGGAAGACACGTATATGACCTGGTGACCCGTCCTTGACCAAGACAGAGTTAATAATGCCATTCAGCTTTCCAGGTTAGATATTAACGCCGATGACAAAGCTAGGGAATGCAAGAAGCAGAATAGATTTAGATGGAGAAGGAAATGCAACCAATTACTTGTTCATTTATTTTTAATTGATAGATACTAATTATATATATTTATTGAAGGTGATAGTGTGGCTTTTTTGGAGGGTGGACAGAATCTCAAGCTGTCTCCTTGGGTAGAGGGCTGTGGTTTCATAGCTCACAGCAACCTCTAACTCTTGGGCTTACACAATTTTCCTGCCTTAGCCTCCCAAGTAGGTGCCTGCCACAGCCACAATGACTGGCTATTTTTGGGGTTTTTTTGTTGTTGCAGTTGTCATTGTTTTAGTAGGCCCAAGCTGGGTATGTGGCCAGTGCCCTACCCGCTGAGCTACAGGCACCAAGCCAAATAGTGTGATATTTTGATATAAGTATACAATGTGTAATGGTCAAATAAAGGTGATTAGCATATCCATCACCTCCAACATTTATCATTTCTAGTGTGGAGGACTTTCAAAAGCCTCTCTTCTAACTACTTGAAAATATATAATGCGTTGTTTTTAACCACAGTCACCCTGCAGTGCTATAAAGCACTAGAACTAACTCCTACTATCTAGAAGCAGTTTTGCATGATACATTTAGTTTTTGACGCATTTGGTTTGAGATGTATGTGAACATCCAGATAGAGTCTAGAAACTCTTAGATGTACAGGTTCAAGATCTAGGAATGAGATAGAGTCCTCTGTGAGTCTGTATCCCACAGAAAGGCAGGCCCAGATGTTTGGGACAGGGAATGGGTTTACAGCAGGGAGCCTCTTACTAAAACGAATCTACCTTGTCTTTTTTTTTTTTTTGAGACAGTGGCTCCCTCTATTGCCTTTGGTAGAGTGCCATGGTGTAACAGTTCATAGCAACCTCCAGCTCTTAGGCTTAGGTGATTCTCTTGCTTCAGCTTCCTGAGCAGCTGGGACTACAGGTGCCCGCCACAACGCCCGGCTATTTTTTGCTTCAGTTTGGCTGGGGCCGGGTTTGAACCTGCCACCCTCTGTATATGGGGCTGGAGCCCTACACACTGAGCCACAGGTGCCACCCCTATGCTGTCTTTCTTTTCTTCTTTTTTTTTTTTTTTCTGTCCTACTCTATCTCCCTGTGTAGAGTGCTGTATTGTCATAACTCACAGCAATCTCAAATCTTGGGCTAGAGTGATCCTCTTGCCTCAGCCTCTCAAGTAGCTGGGACTGTGGGTGCCTGCCACAATGCCTGGCTAATTTTTTTGTATTTTTAGTAGAAATGGACAAAGAGGGTCCAGCTGCCTGTCACTGTCAGCCCATATGCAGAGATGGGGAAAAGTCCATCAAACTTTATTTGCCAGAAGACCAGGATTTTGGAGAACAGTGAGAGTAGTCTCTCTGAGACTGTTCTGTTCTTCTATTTCCAAAATTACAGTTTTATACATAAAAGTTCAAAGTAAAAATCATGTTAATCTTTATCTTAAATAACAATATTCAGCATAACCCATAATAAATAATAATCAGCATTCCCCATGACCCAACACAACATTCCAAATCAAAAATTCATTTCCTAAATCAATTGCCCTAAACTACTCAAGATAATCCCTTTTAGGTTAAAGGTGAATTTACAAAACAGTGAGAATGGGAGACACGAGGTGAAGGTCACGTAGGCCCTCAACCGACCAGACCACGTATGTTGTCTCAACCCCAGCCTGAATGACTGCATCTTATTCTCATGATCTGTGCTCTCAAACTCCTGAGCTCAGGTGATCCACCTGCCTTGGCTTCCCAGAATGCTGGGATTACAGGCATGAGCTACCGCACTTGGCCTACCCTATCTTTTCTGGATTTCACTCTTTGCTGTGTATTCTCCAACAGCTCCCTTCTCAAAACCTCATTTAGCTTCACAGGGATATTAGACTGAGCTTCTGAACTCATCTTCCTTAAGCCATCCTCCCTGGAAATAATCCAGCTCCAAAATAAGCAAATTCTACTCATTCTCTGGAAGAAAGCAGCTTAGCATGGACTGAGCAGCTTCTATAAGCAGGCGCTAGTCTAGCCTACTTACAAACAGGATTTCATTTTATCCTCACAGCCTATTGTGTGGTAGATATTAGTATCCTCCATTTATAGATAAGATACCAAAGCTCAAAGAATCGCACAACTAATGGTAAATAGCAGAGTCTCCTTCCATGCAAACTTTATCTCATTCCAAAGTTTGCATCTTTGTCAGCTAACTTCCATCCTATTGCCTCTGGATTCCCCACAATTTTACAGGGTTTCTTTTAAAGCGTACAAAAATAATCAAACAAGGAAGGAACAAATCAAGGAGGATGGGAAGCAGCTTTTACTCTTTAATCTAAATGTCAACGTAAAAAGAAGGAAACTTCAGTAGAGCTTTCTAGGGAAACCCCTTGACAAAATGATAATAATTTTCAGAGACAGCCTTTCTTCAAATTGTATCTGATATTAATGATCTCCTAGACCAAATCCTGCATGGATTTTGCTGTTAAATTTCAGAGCAGAAACTTATCAGTGTTACCTGCTTGTGAAATCAAAGACAGGTGATCGTAGATAAACACCGCTCTATTATCTAGGGGAACAGATCTGCTGAATTACCCTTAAACCACTAAGGACATTTTAAAGCCCTAATAGTATAAACAGTGCTATTCAAGACACTAAGAAAGGAAAGGTCATTTTGTCCTCAAAAGGTTGCATATCACTGGACCAATAAAGGATAAAAAAAGGCATGTAATCTGGATTGGCTTTAATTAGAAGTGTCATTTAAAAAGCAAAACTTTCTGTGGCCCTGTTTCTCCTCCTCTCCAAGGAAAGCACTGTGAATTTAGTGCCACAATAGAAATAAAAACTCATTATATGCATGGCTACCCACAGCTCCCCAAAGCTTCCCATCTCCCAGGTACCCCCAATCCCATCATATAAATACTCATTTTAAATATCCTGGGTAGGATTTGTCTTTTACATATCCTCTCTGTTTCAGAGACGTTCCATCTGCCTCAGCACCTATAACTTGTTTGTCCAAACTTGTCTAACCAAAACCTGAAAGCTTAGAGATGATACAAGTTTAATGGAAGGACACACAGGTGGTATTTTAATAAACATGGTACATGATTTGTAATCTCCATCAGCATTTAGACAAAGATTGGTCTGTCTAAAACAGGCAACACATTCTTTTTTTTTTTTTTTATGGTTGGGGATTCATTGAGGGTACAAAGAACCAGCTTACATTGATTTCTTGTGTTAGATAAAGACCCTCTTACACTAGTGTTCTGCACCCCAGAGGTGTACCACCCCCCAATTTTACCTCTAGATAAGAACATGCGATTGTAGTAGAAACGCTGAGCTTTATTAGTTAACTTTATAATTACGTACTTCCGTGTTCCTCTGTTGTCTTGTACTGTGACACGAAGCCTCCTTCCGGCTCTGAAATCCTGTTTTTAACCACTGAGGCAGCAGCATGCTTAAATATTTAGATTGTTAGCTTGAGAATGTGTCTGCACATGGCTGGTTGCTCTGCCTGCAGGATTCCTTTCTAGATATCCAAGGGATGTACCCACAGCTCCATCAATCTAGAAAAACACTTGCTTGGCCTTTGATCTCATAATTATTACAAAAAGCTATGGCAAGACTGTGCCATTGAACACTTGATAAGATAGATCTAACTAGAAAGCAAGATTCAAACTTCCAGCCAAACTCATCTCCCAAGTCAAAACTCAGCCAACTGTAACTGTAGTAAAACATGCTTTGCATTTAGCTAAAAGTGTGACCCAAAGAAAAAAAGGAAAACACACTAATCAGCTAATGTAAACCTTTTGAAAAAATTAAAAAGATTTCCTAATCAATTATTCAATGCCACAACCCTAGGGAAACTAAAATCTAACTTTTATCATTATACCTTTTAAAAGGAAGCTCAATATCTTTTTATTTTTTTTTAATCTAGGAACTCTGGACTGCAAAGCTCTATTGTTTGGAAAGGGGTAGTCTCTAGAAGGCAAAGAGTTAAAGATGTCACTTTAAATGACAAAAGCTGAACACCCCAATTTCCATCTCTAATCTATTCATCCATTCAGAGTGACTGATTTCGGCTTTCTAAACTCTTCAACTACCTGCCCCTAATTTGTATTCCTAGGAAGGGGCCTGGAAGGTTCTTTTGCATTTGTGTGCTAATGTTGATGAGCTTCCTTCTCTGGGGGCAGGGAAAGGAGGAAAGTCCACGCAGCACTGGCACAAGGGGGATTGGGAGAGAAGGTGCTAGTTTCACTGGAACGGTTTCAACCTTACCTGGCTTTTAGAGCATCTAGCAAAGTCTTCTTGATTGTGAGAAATAAGACATCCTAGAACAAAATAGGTTTTGTTCTGGGTTTAGGAAAGTCTGGATTTAGGAAAATTAGTTGTTATATTAGACTAGTGAGGGGAGCATAAGATTGTGTAACATGGGGCAGCTTCTGTGGCTCAGAGGAGTAAAAAGAAAAAAAAAAAAAAAAAGATTGTGTAACACCTTCCAAGTCTGATATGGGTATTGCAAGAGAGCTCCTGTAAGTCACCAAAGGATAGATTTATTGTTTTTAGGAAAAATAAATACTTACCAAAATAAAGGGAGAATATTTTTTCTTCATTATTAATAGAATATGGAAAGCAGAAAAGTTCACAGAAAACCATTTTTATTCAAATAAGTTTATCAGAGATGGTGCTGGAAGTTCTACCGAATGCTTCATTTTGTCTGTGAGAGCACAAGTCATTCTGCCTGCATGGTTGAAGGACTTCTGATCTTGCATGGAAAGCAAAGTAACAATGTCCTCTCATATTTATAACTAAATAAACACAGCAGTGCAAATATGACAGCCTCATTATGAATAATTAGTTTGTGTAGTCACTTTTCATTAGCTAAAAACACCTGCTGGAAGGTGTGGCTGTGACCCCACCACCACCACCTGGACACCACCACCTGGAGGCATATTACCAGGGAGCTATAAGAAATGTTCATTTTTCTCCCAGACTTACATCCACATTCAAGCTTTTAATGAAGGCAAAGAATATTATTGGCTTTGCCCGATCAGTAATTCTTAGAGGTTGTCCTATCACCCTTTTTGAAAATGAGAGAAAATGCAAATTATTCAACATAAATAAAAAATGAAGATGTAATTTCAAAGCAGAATGCAAAAGAATCTTGGGGAAAAGTCATTCATTCAGAATACAGCAAATAAACAAACAGCATTCTAAAGTACAAGGTCAGAAATACAGGTCATCGTTCAAATCTTGCGTTCTCTACGTGGTGGTTCATGCCCTCAAATAAACTTTGTTCTGTGAGTTGGCATATCCTGCAAGTACCTTTTTTTTTTTTTTTTCTCTAAAATTGGGCTAATTCTAAGAGCTGGAATAACAAAAATACTAAAACTTTTTTTAATAACTTAAAAATGTCAAAAAGGTGATTACTGTCTTGCTATGAATAGTAGAAAAGAAGTATTGGTTCATTTATTTCTAATTCCTCTGCAGTTTTACTAAACTGACTTAGTAATAGTTGGGCTCTCAAGCTGTGCTTATTTTCATCCTGAGAACACACCTCATGGACTCAGCTTGCAATAAGTGTGGCCTGTAAGGTGTGGAAGGGGCCAATTTCCTTTCTTTTTTCTTTTTATTATTATTATTATTTTTTAGTGTGAATATCCAGTTTTTCCAGCGCCATTTGTTGAAGAGACTGTTCTTTCTTGGCACCTTTGTTGAAAATCCATTGATCATTGATATGAGGGTTGATATCTGGGCGTTTGATTCTATTCTAATGGTCTGCATGTCTATCTATATAGCACCACACTGTTTTGATTACTGCAGTTTTATAGTAACTTATAAGATCAGGAATTATTAGTCCTTCAACCCAAACTTCTTTTTTTTTATTATTTTTTTTCTTCATTTTATTTTATTTTATTTTATTTTATTTATTTTTATTGTTAAATCATAGCTATGTACATTGGGGGTACAATGTGCTGCTTTCATATACAATCTGAAGTATTCTTATCAAACTGTTCAGCATAGCCTTAATGGCATTTTCTTAGTTACTGTATGCAGGCATTTATATTCTGCATTTAGTAAGTTTCACCTGTACCCATTCTAACATGCACCATAGATGTGGCCCCACCCATTACCCTCCCTCCACCAAAACCTCCCCCCTCCCTTCCCCTTCCTTGACCCTTTCCCCATAGTCTTGTGCTATTGTTGGTCTATAGCCTTCATGTAAAAGCTACAATTTAGCTTCATAGTAGAAGTGAGTACATTGGATACTTTTTCTTCCATTCCTGAGATACTTTGCTAAGAAGAATATGCTCCAGCTCCATCCATGTAAACATGAAAGAGGTAAAGTCTCCATCTTTCTTTAAGGCTGCATAGTATTCCATGGCATACATGTACCACAGTTTGCTAGTCCATTTGTGGGTCGATGGACACTTGGGTTTCTTCCATGACTTAGCAATTATGAATTGGGCTGCAATTGACATTCTGCTACAGATGTCTTTATTATATTGTGATTTTTGGTCTTCTGGGTATAAACCTAGTAAAGGAACTATAGGATAGAATGGCAGGTCTATTTTTAGGTCTCTAAGTATCCTCCAAACATCCTTCCAGAAGGAACGTATTAGTGGGCATTCCCACTAGCAGTGTAGAAGTGTGTCCTTTCCCCCACATCCATGCCAATATCTCTGGTTTTGGGATTTTGTTATGTGAGCTACTCTTACTGGGCTTAGGTGATATCTCAAAGTAGTTTTGATTTGCATTTCTCTGATGATTAAGGATGATGAGCTTTATTTCATATATTTGTAGATCATGAGTCTGTCTTCTTTAGAGAAGTTTCTCTTCAAGTCCCTTGCCCACCCTGAGATGGGGTCACGTGTTCCTTTCTTGTTAATATGTTTGAATTCTCTGTGGATTCTGGTTATTAGACCTTTATCAGAAGTATAACCTGCAAATATTTTCTCCCATTTTGAGGGCTGTCTGCATGCTTTACTTACTATGTTCTTGACTGTGCAGAAGCTTTTTAGGTTGATCAGGTCCCAGTAATGTATTTTTGAAGCTGCTTCAATTGCCTGGGGAGTCCTCCTCATAAAATATTCACCCAGGCCAATTCCTTCAAGAGTTTTCCCTGCACTTCAAGTATTTTATAGTTTCATGTCTTAAGTTTAAGTCTTTTATCCAGTGAGAGTCTATCTTAGTTAATGGTGAAAGGTGTGGGTCCAGTTTCAATCTTCTAATGGTTGCTAGCTAGTTTACCCAGCACCATTTGTTAAATAGGGAATCTTTTCCCTACTGAATGTTTTTAATTGGCTTGTCAAAGATCAAATAACGGTAAGTAGCTGGATTCATCTCTTGGTTCTCTATTCTGTTCCAGACATCTACTTCTCTGCTTTTATGCCAGTACCATGCTATTTTGATCACTATTGATTTATAGTGCAGTCTCAGGTCTGGTAGCATGATTCCTTCTGCTTTGTTTTTATTGCTGAGTAATGTTTTGTCTATTTGACGTTTTTTCTGATTCAATATAAAACGAAGTATTATTTTTTCAAGATCTTTAAAG
>CAUYPK010096615.1:0-44261 GCA_963574355.1 Loris lydekkerianus
CCAAACACAAAGAAATGACCCAGAAGACCAAAAATCACATTTTAACAAAGATATTTGTACCCAAATGTTTACCGCAGCCCAATTCATAATTGCTGAGTCATGGAAAAAGCCCAAGTGCCCATCGATCCACGAATGGATTAATAAATTGTGGGATATGTACACCATGGAATATTATGCAGCCTTAAAGAAAGATGGAGACTTTATCTTTTTCATGTTTACATGTATGGAGCTGGAACATATTCTTCTTAGTAAAGTATCTCAAGAATGGAAGAAAATGTATGCAATGTATTCAGCCCTACTTTGAAACTAATGGATGGCTTTCATATGAAGGCTATAACCCAGTTATAACCTAAGAATATAGGGAAAGGGGAAAGGAAGGGGAGGGAGGGGGGCAGATGGGTGGAGGGAGTGTGATGGGTGTGATTACACCTGTGGTGCATCTTACAAGGGTATATGTGAAACTTAGTAAATGTAGAATATAAAGGTCTTAACACAATAACTAAGAAAATGCCAGGAAGGCTGTGTTAACCAGTGTGATGAAAATGTGTCAAACGGTGTATAAAACCAGTGTATGGTGTCCCATGATCACATTAATGTACACAGCTATGATTTAATTAAAAAAAAAAAAGAACATACAAAGAAATGTTAAATGCCTGAAGTAATGGGTCCCTCAGTTATCCTGATTTGATTAATTCACAAGATATCATATGTACCCTATAAAGACATACATCTATCACCTAGAAAATGCAAGCAGTGTAACCTGGCTCATTGTACACTCAATGATTCCCAAACAATAAAAAAAAAAAGATATACATCTATTATATATCCATGATAATTTAAAATAAAAAACAATTGGAAAAAAATAACTGTGGGTTTAAATCTCATTCTGGAAGGCTGGTATGCAACAGGAGTTGTGCAGCTAATTCTGAGCCCAACTATCCACTGACATCCACATTTCAACACGTGTTGGTTGTTCTCTAGTCATTATTTATAAGGCAGTGTTTTCTTAATAGGAAAACACTATTGGTAAGTATTATTGGTAAGAATAAACGCTCCTCTCATTCAATGCCAGCCATAAAGGGCTCTGAACAGTGGTGAATATACATTTAGATCCAAATCAAGATGGTTTCAAGAAGTCACCTCCTAAACCCCGTGGGTCTACTGCAGTAGTTCTCAGAGGGTGATCCCTGGACTGGTGCATCAGCATTCCCTGGGAATCTATTGGACATGCCAATTAGCAGTCCTCCCCAGACCTGCTATATCAGAAACTCTGGGCTGGGGCCCAGCACTCTGTGTCTTAACAAGCCTCCCTGGTGCAGCTGATGCCCTGGTCTGTTTATGTATAGGGGCCCTATTCAAGCAAGGAATAAAGGTTTCTTTGGTAAAGAACCATCAATCTCAATATTCACATGGCATTGAAATACATGTTCGAGATCTCCAGAATGAGATGTTCATAAATAGAGAAGCTCTAAATGGATGACTTTTTAGCCTTGATTTTCCTTGATTTAAATGTAATTAACACTTCCTGAACCCAACCCCCCTCCTCAGCTCTCCCCACCCAGTGCCCAGCCCAGCACTCTGCTTGCTCACTCAGCAGAATAGACCTTCCTTAGCTCAATATGTGTGTGTTCAATGAGCAAGTGAACACACGCATGAGTGAATCAACAGAAAGTTAAAAACAAATAGAGGAGAAATTGAGCATCAGATACAAAGGAAACCTGGAGAACTTCTTATTAGGCATTCATTCAGACCTTCTGATCCGATGAGGAGGAAAGGAAGTGTGGGAAAGAACAATGCAGGTGTTGTGAACACCCTGCCCCCCTAGGACCTCAGCTCCCATCCCCTGCCCCCACCCTGCACTGAGACCTGAGTGACAATCCTTTCCTACTCAGCCCCTCCAACCTAAGTCCCCGGCAAAAACCCCTACTCCAACGACTTCCTCAAACCTCAGAAGCAAGGGAGTGCTTGATCCTAAATGGTGGGTGCAGGACCCATAAATTAATTACTTAATATCATTTACAGAAGGCCAGTTGGTCTCCAGATGAATGGAGCTAATGCTGTTCTTGGCATCCAACTTAAAGATTCAAGGCGCCAGAAATACAAAGGAAGGCTTCTTTCAACTTCCAGACTAGGCTGCCGAATAAAAGTGGAAGGATGGGATGAGGGGCCCTATTCAAGGAAGGAATAAAGGTTTCTTTGGTGAAGAAATATTAATCTCAATATTCGCATGGCGTTAAAATATATGTTTGGGATCTCCAGAATGAGATGTTCGTAAATAGATAAGCTCTAAGTGGCTGATTTTTTAGCCCTGATTTTCCTTTACTGAAATATAATTAACACTTCCTGAAACTAGCTAGCTTGGAATAATTTAGTTCAATTGTAAGTATGCAAAACACTTAACAATTAGCTTCATGAAATGAGACCAGCAAGCCCTGAGCCGACTTCATTAATGCCCTAAGTGCATATGCCCTATTATAAGAGCTTTCAGAAATATTGTATAAATCTGAAATGCCCCCATAGAATGGAACAGGGAGGGAGTTTCGATTATTTCCATTCATTTGAAAGCTATGTGTAATAGATGCAGCAGTCTGAAAGACGATGGCAATTGGTTTTAATATTTTTACAGCCGCTTCTAAGGTGGTAAAAAGAAAAGAAACCGAGGTATTGTAATGGGGTCTTTAAAGACAGCGTATGCAATTAAACCTTCCCTAAAGAGGGGCAGCTTGGGCAGAGGGAGAAGCTCCCGGGTTTTCAGAGTCAAAGGCCTTGGGTTCAGCTGTGTGGCCTCCCACATGTCTTTACCCTACCTGAGTTTTCTCATCTATAAAATGGGCATAAGCAGGAGTACTATTTAAATAGATAACCTTCAGCACAGCGTAGGCCCTGACCAATCAGAATGGATGCTATGCTGGTTGAACGGGAGCACCAGAATGATGGTACCTCCCACAGAGACCTGCTGAGAGCTAATGAATGGGACAGGGCTCTATCCAAATGCAGGAGATGTGGATAAAAATGAAGGCTGAGGGCAGCGCCTGTGGCCGGCCCCATATGCTGGAGGTGGTGGGTTCAAACTCAGTCCCAGCCAAAAACTGCAAAAAGAAATGAAGGCTGAAACCAAAGCCTTCTTGAGATTAAGATCAACTCAGGCTACTTCCATTACCTGTAGCTCAGGGCAGAGTGAAAAATGAAAACTGGCCAAAGCCAGAATAGAAACCAAAAAAAAAAAAAAAAAAAGAAGTGGAGAATTTCAATATGTACATTTACCAAAATAATTGTGTTATCCACCTACCCAAAACAAAGTGCAATGCAATGTGGTTTTGCTGGTCATAAAATAAGTTTTACATTCCTGGTAAGTATGGGGTCCAAGGCACTACAGGTAGTGAGGACCAGGACTGAAGCTCTAGTTTGAAATCCCAAGATGAGTACCTTCTCCTTTCAGTCCACCGGCTGGTATGACGACTGCAAGTGTCAATGTTATCATAGCACAATAACATCACAAGTCTGTATCTGAAGGCCTGAACAATGTGAGGCCTGAGTACAATGTCCTGCCCATGCCCCTGAGCCAGGTCCTGGGTAAGGGTGGTCAGAACATTTGGGTCTCGCCTTAAACCGGGACGTTACCAAGGAGTTAGTTCTGCCTCTGGAAAGCCCTGGCTGCAAGCAAGTTCTTCCCCACTGCCTGGTCCTAATTTTGCCCTTGGGGGAACCCCAGAAACAGGGGCATGACCCCCAGAGTCTACTTTCACCCTCCTTTCATGAGAGGGGGAGAGTATCTGAGCATCTAAGTCTGGGAGAAGTTGGTAGCAACATTGACTGGGTTCGAATCTGCTGAGTGACAAGCCCAGGGCGTGTACTTTTTCTGTGCCCAGCTCTCTACAGATAAGGATACTGAGGCTCAGAGACGTCTGGTGACTGACGCAAGAGCACATCACTAATGAGCAGCAGAACTGCAATTCCTGCTTGGTTGTTTTGCATGGAAGCCCACACCCTGCACACACTCATCTCACTGCTCACAGAAACACACTCAGCAGGGAGTACCCAGCACAGCGCTAGGCCAGGCAGGGGTGCTTCTCAATGCCCGTGGAACTTGAACACAAAGTGTTAAATAAGGATCCTGTATTAATTTCCTACTGCTGCGGTAGCTAATTACCACAAACTTATGTTTGTGTGGCTTAAAACAAGACTAATTTATCCTCCTTTACCAAGGACCAACCAACATGGACTGAGTTTGCACCAAAACTATGAAGAAGGTGGCCCAGGTCATCACCGAGAAGTACTACACCTGTCTGGGCAACGACTTCCACACAAACAAGCGTGTATGTGACGAGATCGCCACTTCCCAGCAACAAGATAAGCAAGCTGTGTCACACACCTGATGAAGCAGGTCCAGAGGGGCCCGGGGAGAGGCATTGCCATCGCGCTGCAGGAGGAGAGAGAGAGGAGAGACAACTATGTCCCTGAGGTCTCAGGAGATCACCGTCGTAGATCTTGACACTAAGGAAATGCTGAAATTTTTTTACTTTTGGCAGTCTGTACAACCTACACGTCACTCAGCCTACAGTTGGGATAAATTTCAAAGCAGCACATGGAACCATTTGAATCTATCTGCTGTGCTGTATCATTTTAATAAACCTGGGACAACAGCAAAAAAAAAAAAAAAAAAGAACTATTCCCTTACAGTTCTAGCAATCAGAAGTCAAAAATGGGTTGGCAAGGCTATATTCCTTGAAATTTCAAGAATTTTCTCTCTAGCCTTTTCTGGCTTCCAGAGGCTGCCTGCATTCCTTGGCTCACAGCCTCTTCCTCCATCTCCAAAGCCAGCAACAAACCATCTTCAAATCTCTTTCTCTCTGTCTCAACTTTTGCTTCCTTATCATATCTTGTCTCACACTGACCCTCCTGCTTCCTTCCCATAAGGACCCTTGTGATCACACTGGACCCACTCAGATAATCTAGGATAATCTCCCCACTTCAGGATCCTTAGTTAAATCACATCTGCAAAATCCCTTTTGCCACATGAAGTAGAATATTCACAGGGTCCAGAATTAGAAGCAGGAGGTTTTGGGGAATCCATTATTCCACCACAGACTTCAATAAATGAAATCATAATAACCAAGCCTTCTTTAGAAATTAGCCAAAAATTATTGCATGTGGTTACAACCAAGTTAATTCCAGATTTTCAGAATAAGACTCAGTATCAAACATTGGCGCTCTTTATCACTAATAATAATAATTTAGTGGCTACTACTTCCATATGTAGCTTCATAATAAGTGCCCTCTGAGTATTGTGTTATTCATCCTTAAAAATGCCCTGTGATTCGGCCATTATTATTCCCAGTTTACAAAGTAAAAACAGAGGCTCCAACAGCTACATGACTTGCTCAAAGCCACACCTAGTAAATGATGGCACTGGATTTGAACCTGGGCTGTCTGAGGTTGGACTGGCCACCCAGGCAGGAATTGCTGGCTCACGAATTGTTGACACCAGACAAACAACCTACACCTGGAAGTTAAAGATGGCCTTAATATTCCAATAAAGCAAAGGGGGCTCAGTGCCTGTGGCTCAAGCGCCTAAGGAGCCAACCACATACACCTGAGCTGGCAGGTTCAAATCCAACCCAGGCCACCAAACAACAATGATGACTGCAATCAAAAATAGCCAATAGTCCCAGCTACTTGGGAGGCAGAGGCAGGAGAATCGCTTGAGCCCAGGATTTGGAAGTTGCTGTCAGCTGTGATGCCACAGCACTCTACTGAGGGCAACATAGTGAGACTCTGTCTATAAATAAATAAATAAATAAATAAATAAATAAATAAATAAAAGCAAAGGGAATAATATGGAAGTATTTAGGGCCAAATCCCAGTTCTGCCACTTAGTTAATTTCCTTATCTGTAAAGTGGGCTTCATAACGCCCTCCTCCTTAGGTTGGTACAGAGATTAAAATGGAATACAGAGAAACAGCCCAAGTGCCCATCAACCCATGAATGGATTAACAAATGGTAGTATATATACACCATGGAATACTATGCAGCCATAAAAAAAGATGGAGACTTCACATCTTTTATGTTTACCTGGATGGAACTGGAACATATTCTTCTTAGTAAAGTATCTCAAGAATGGGGGAAAAAAGTATCCAATGTACTCAATACTAGTATGAAATCAATATATAATCACCTCCACATTCATATGAATGGAAAAACATAACTATAGTCCAAAAAGTAGAAGGGAAGAGGAGAGAGAAAGGAGGGGAGGGGGGATATGAGATGAGGGAGGGTATTTGAGGGGACCTCACCTAAAGTGCATGATGCAATGGCACATTTCAAAACTATTAAGAAATCAGTATAATTGTGATGAATGTGTTACTTAGTTCAATTTAAGCATTTCACATTGTATATCAAAGCAGTACACTGAACCCCATCAATGCATCAATGTACAAAGTTATGATTTAATAAGAAAAATATAAAATAAAATAAAATGTAATACTGCACATGAAGTGCTGTAACAGTTTCAAATGGGCAGGCATGGTCAAAAGAGTCCCAGCGCTGAGACAGATGCTGATTGACATTGAGCTCCTCCTAAGCCTCTTCCCATGAACAGTGAAAAAGGTAGACTAAACACTCTCCAAGGGGCTGGGTGCCCATAGCTCAGTGAGTATGGCACCAGCAACAGGTACCAAGGCTGGCAAGTTCAAGCCCGGCCCGGGCCTGCTAAACAACAATGACAATTGCAACCAAAAAATAACCAGGCATTGTGGCATGTAACTGTAGTCCCACCTACTTGGGAGGCTGAGGCAAGAGAATTGCTTAAGCCCAAGAGTTAGAGGTTGCTGTGAGCTGTGACACCATGGCACTCTACTGAGGACAACATAGTGAGACTCTGTCTCAAAAAAAAACACTCTCTGAGGCCCTCCTCCCTCTGACTCATGGGATGAGATCTTACAGGCTCCCTCCAACTCCACACCAAAGACCCTTTGCTTCCTGGTGCTGCCAGCTTCTCCTTCCCCTGGTCCCAGGCAGCCTCAGAATGGATGGCAATGTGTAGAAAGGTCTTGAAGGATCTTGCTCAGAACCACTTTGCACAGATGCCCTTCAAGCCTCTACAGCAGAATCGTTTATCAGGGGAATGAAAACATGGCAGCAATTACAAGGTCTGTAGCCCAGTCCCAACTGTGTTTTACATGTGGATTAATGACCGGTGTGATCAAGCAGAAAAGGACATCATCCAGACAGCTCCTTTGTCCCTGGGAAGAGAAGCACCACTCTTGCCACCTCACACCCTTTGTGGGCAGAGCAGGCAGGCAGGCTCATAGTGGTCTGGTTACCCCAGGGTCAGGAGGACCCATGTCCTGCCGCAGGCTACCCCAGGGCAGCAGCCCCGCATGCAGCCAAGGGGCTGGTAACAGCCTATCCTGCCCCTGATTGGCTCTGGGACCTTGAGCAAGTCACCACACTGTGCCTCAATTTCAACTGCTATAAGATGGAGGAGCTGATTTGTGCTATTTCACAGTTTGTTGTGAACATTAAATGAATTAAAATACGCAGAGTGCTTAGAAGAGTGCTCACCCATAGTTAGCACTATCTACTGTTATCAGCTACTGTGGTCTTACTAGATCTTGCCTCCAAGTCCCCTGACTCCTGTAGTTGTATCCTTTAGATGACATAAAACCACCTCCTTCTGCCAGGTTAGTGCTCTGACATTGCTCTGTCTTTGCTCCTCAGCTAAAATGGAAATCCTGATCCAACAAGGACCCCAAGGACGTCTTTCATTCTCCTAATTCATCCAAAATAGAACTGGCTCCTTCACCAGGGACTCTCGCCAGTGGCTGCTGCACTATTTCTAACACAAGGAGTTAGTCACCACAACCTAAGAGTTTAAAAGGAACAGCCGACATCTCCTTCTGTGTGCACTGATGAAGGCAGTCAGGCAGAACAGGGAAGGCTCTCACCCCAGCCAAGCCAATTGGAGGTGGCTGGGGTTAGCCGCCACCCCTCTCCCCAGGCTCTGGCAGTCAGAGAAGGCTGCTGCTTGCTCTCCACCCTCGGGGCTCTGCCTAGCACCAAGAGGTGGCTGCCACGTGGCCCCTGCAAGGAAACAGGAGGCCTGTGTGGATACAGCAGGACCCAGTTGGCTGTTGTGATAGCCAGTTCAGGACAGTCATCTTGTCACTTTGCCCATTAAAAGGTCTAATACTAAGGCCTCCTTTCATGTCTAACTCTCTCTTTCTCTCTAGATTGCCCCCCCTACACACACACACACACACACACACACACAGCTTATTTTTCAGTAAAGACATGACCCCCAACATCAGGAAAGCCCGTGGGAGCACAGGGGGCGTGGCTAGCAGGGCAGCTGCAGACGCACGTGGCCCCGCTCAGCCAGCTGGGCCCTCCGAGCTCCAGACACAAGCGCAGGGGGTGGAGTGAGGCCAACAGTCTGTGACCCCGAGATGGGGCGCTCCATCAGGAGGAGCAGGAATGAGGCCAGGAGGCAGAAATGACACCCTGGAAATAAAAGAGGAAGGAGAGAGGACACACCCAAGAACTCCAGTCCTCACCACCCTTTCAGGAGTCAAAGTAACCAGCTGCAGCTGTGAGAGCACTATTTCCCAGGCCGCCCCTGGGTCAGCAAAAACCCATCTTTACCTGGAATTTTTATAGTGCACGATAAGAGGCCATCAGGCCTGGGCTCAAGTTCAGAATGTGCCACTTACTAGCTGTGTGACCTTCTGCGAGGAACTTAACCTCTCTGAACTTCAGTCTCCTTATATGTAAAATGAATTAAGTTCTCTAATAGAATTGTTCTAACTATTAAAAGGGACAAGTATATGTAAAATGAACAGTTAGCTTGCAGAGGTGGTAGGCACTGTGCACCATTGTACTCCAACACAGCCTGGGGACCCAGAAAGCACTCAGTAGACGTTTGTATAATGGTGGCATCGTGTCCTTCTTTCCCGGCAGGTTATGAGAATTAAATAAGATTCCATGTATAAGATGTTAAGCACAATGCCTGGCCCATGGGAGATGCTCAGGAAAGGATATTATTAGATTGTTGATTTTCTGCATATGTGCTCCCACGGCACCCACCCCACATCCTGGAATCACAATGACTTGAATATGGCTGCAACCTCCAACAACTGATGGTGGTCTTGTGACCCTCCTCATAATCTCCCTGCTCAGAGTTTTCAGAAGCAGCTACCCACTCTGAGAAAACCAGACCCCAAGAAACTGAGCCTGAGAGTTCTGCAGCAGCCTCTCCCCTCCTGCTCACCATTACAGTGAGGCAGGTGGCCACCGCTTGCTCTGGCCTGCAGCAGATGTGTTTGGGCATCCTTGTCCTGCCCGCAGTCTCTGCTGAAGGGACAGACAGCCCTGAGCTGCGGTGGTTATAGCACACGCTCTCCCTGATTGGACCAGGGATGGATACCTGACCTGAGGACCTCAAGGAAGATGAACATCACTCAAGAAGACAGCTACTCAGAGGAGGAAGACTGGCGGTACCAGGCAGTCATCTACAGCAACACACCCAGTCCATCATGACCACTATCAAGGCCACGGCCAACCTACAGACTGACCTTACCAATGCCTTCCACATAGATAATACCAGGCAACTGTTTGTGATGTCTTGCACAGCCACAAGTCAGGCTGTGCTCCCTGAGGCCTATCCAGCATCATCTGGAGTACCAGTTTGACAGCTCAGCCACCTTCCACCTGAATGACCTGGAGCCACACTGCATCTTGGTGACTACACCCCTCTGCAGCAGGCTGGGCCTTGGACCTGTGTGAAGACCATGGGCATCACGCAAATAAGCACTTCACCTTCAGGACCTATACTTAAGACATTTGATGTGGGTGGTCAGTGGTCAGTGGTCTGAGCAGAAGAGGATCCATTGGCTTGAGGGCATCACAGCCATCATCTTTTGTGGGGTCTTGGGCATCTACAGCCTGGCACTAGCCAAGGACTAGATGAACAAAAGCACAAAGCTATTTGACAGTATCTGTGTCAAGTGGTCACAGACATGCCATCATCTTCTTCCTCAACGAGAAGATCACACTCAGCCCCTGGAGAAGCTTTCCCAAGCACAAGGGGCCAATAGGCATGGCAAGGCTGCCAGGTACATGCAGAGCAAGTCTGAAGACGTGAATCAGCACAAGAACACCGAGGAGGTCCCTGCACACTTCACCTGTGCCACCACCAACACCAAGAACAGGATATGCAGCTCAGGGTTGATGACTTCATCACGAAGGACTGCAGCCTCTTCTGGGGGGGAGCAGGACCTGGCAGAATGGTGTCTCTGTGCTCCTAGACACCAAGGAAATAGGCAAGAAAGTCACCCTCCCCACCTGTCCTCCAAGCCACTGCTCCCCTTTTCTCTCTCTCTATTCTTGGCATCCCCATTTCCTCTCTCAGCGCCAGAGATTGGGGGGGGGTTTCCACAGGCCTGCCTGTTTGAAGCCCACTCTTATCCGAGAGGCCCAGAATGGCCATAGTATCCCCTTCTTGGTCATCTGTTCTGGATTTTAACTGTTGACCTGTTCTGTGATGGGGGAGGGGAGCATGTGCCATGTCTCCCAGGCCCATGCCTGGAGGGGCACCTGCTGCTCCAGCCTGGAACCTCTGGCTTCACCCCAGCCCCAGCTCCTGACCCAGCCAAGTCCAGATGTTCACAAGGAGCCCCCTGGCCACCCTCTAACCCCAGCTTCTAAGGGGTCCCCAAGGGAGTACCTGCAAGAAGCATGAAATGGGCTGGGCACAGTGGCTCACGCCTATAATCTTAGCACTCTGAGAGGCCGAGGCAGGTAGATTGCTTGAGTTCAGGAGTCCAAGACCAGCCTCTACCAAAAATAGAAAAAGACCCTGCCTCTACTAAAAATAGAAAAAACTGAGGCAAGAGGATGTCTTGAACCAAGAACTTGAGGTTGCTCTAAGCTATAATGCCACAGCACTCTAGACAGGGTGCCAGAGTGAGACTCTGTCTCAAAAAAAGAAAAAAGAAAAAAGAATGAAATCTCTCCATTCCTAGAGACTACCATCCACCTAATCATTGTGGAGCTTTAAAAAAAAAAAATAATAATAATAATAATAATAATAATAATAATAAAAGTGGGCCAGGCACAATGGCTCATGCCTATAATCCCAGAACTCTGTGAGGCTGAAGCAGGTAGATAGCTTGAGTTCAGGAGCTGGAGACCAGCCCGAGCAAGAGCCAGACCCCAACTCTACTAAAAATAGAAAAACTAGCCAGGTGCTGTGGCGGGCACCTGTAGTCCCAGCTACACAGGAGGCTGAGACAAGAGGATCGCTTGAGCCCAGGAGTTTGAGGTTGCTGTGAGCTGTGACCCATAGGGTGACAGAGTCAGACTCTGTCTCCAAAAATGAATAAATACATACATACATAAATATTAAAAATAAAAATAAAGGAAAAAGAAAAGAATGCACACCTAGAAAACATTTTTAGAGAAAACTACAGTAGAAGTGTAACAGACTGGTCAACATATAAAAATGGGCAACATAAGGAATTAGGCCTACTGTGCTGATCTATACATGTGGTGCATGCCCAGACCATGAAAATTAGGTCAACTTAAGGAGGTGGTCAATATAGGAAGGTGGTCAACTATGGAGTTTCTACTGTATTTAAAACTGTGAGATCCTGACCCCCATCCGCTCAACCCATTCCAATGCTTCGAGCCTTATGTGTGGGGGTGCCACCCCTGCCCTGCACAGAACTGGGTTCCCAGGGCTCTCCAGACAAGTGCCAATGTCACTGTCAGGCACAGCCACCCTGGCCCGGGCTCCACTAACCTGAAGGAGGCTCTTTCAGGCTGATCCAAGGACCCCAGGCCCTGCTGAGGGGCCACACACTCCTGCCCCTGCCTCAGGCCTGGGGTCTTCAGCATTGACCATGTCCTTGCTTTTTCTCACAGGTTTTATGAAATTATTCACCTGGTTTGTAATTATAAAATGTAGAAAAAGGAAAAAAAAGAATTTGAAGCAAGTAAGATGGTAATGACCCTTGGGGTCTTTATGAAATCGTAGCTACAGTGGGCCCCATTGCAAACTGAAGCTGTGAGAAAGGCGCACAGAACAGAGACCCCAGGCAGCAGAAGCCTGGGAAATGGAGGGAGGGCTCAGAGAGAGGCAAGGAGCTGAGGCCACACAGCCCAAGAGAGATGGGAGACAGAGAGAGACAGAGAGAGAGGCTGCTCACCCTCTGGGGCCTCCAAGGTCCCGTTTTTTGAGGGCCAGCTGACCTCACTTTCCATCTAGAGATCCAACAAGTGCACACTCCCCAGACCCCATTGCATGAGCTGGATCAATGCAGCCCATTGCTGCCTCCTACAACAATGGGTATAGTGCTTCCCACAGGGCACCCCCGCTCTTGGCCCTGGTGTATAGGACAAGACTCCACACCATCAGAATGTTCTTTCCAATGTTCTTCCAAAGCCCCAAGTTCCTGCAAAGAATTCTCCAAATTCCTAGGAGAATCTGCAAATTAGGCTGCCACAGAACCCAGGACACCATGACCGCAGAGATCTGTAAAATATCCCTGAAGTTACTCCCCCTCACTGAGGAGGCTGCAGTCTGGCTGTGGCATGAAGAATTGTTGCTTTGGTTGAAGAGCTTCCTCAACCAAATAGAAATACAACTTTCAAGGTCATGGCATTATTAAGCAAGCAGGCCCTTTGGAGTCAGAAAACTTGTGTTTAAATTACAGCTCTGCTACTGACTAGTTTTGTAACCTCATAAAATTTCCTAACCTCTCCATTGTTCAAACTTCTCCTATGGTTTGGAAAGTATTTAGCAAAATAATGCATCCAAAAGAATCTGTCTGTCCATCTCCCTGCCTTCATTATAAGTGACCAACATCAAGTAGATACTAAAAAAATGTGCTGTGGTTGGGGCGGGGGCTGGCCTAGAGGGCTTGTTGATTATTCTTAAGAAACCCATTAATGATGGGAGGAAGCCCACAGAAATGAGAGGAATTCAGGTAGACATGCGAGTAATTTTTTTTTATAGGAGCTGGTCTTCTCTCGATACTTCCACAAATAATGTCTCCTTTGCTCATTACAAATCCTCTGGGGGACGCAGAACTACTGTCCCCACTCACAGATAAAGCATCGGACCCTTAGTCACCTTTCCCACCCCTTACCACAGCAGTTCTCAACCCCTTTTTAACTATGAAGACACATTGCAGCTTTGGGAAGGTTGAGAACCACTGAGTGATGATCCAATTCTCCTTCACAGGAGGTTCCCGGAGGAAACCCTGAGTGAACTCAGAGGGACCAGTCGCTCCTGTCCTGAGCACTGTCTCTCTATGAGCTTCAGGGCTGTAGGGAGTTACCAAGCCTTGGAAATGTTTCCTGTTACCCCGGATGCTGAGAAAGGCTCCCTGGAATAGGTTCGGGGTTAGGGGACCTGATTCTGTGTCAGGAAGCCAGGCAGGTGCCTCTGCCCAAGGAAAAAAATGCATCACTTCTGCCAACCCCAGAACCATATTTGAGTTGAGAGCCTTCTCCTGTCTGTCACATGATATCTCCCAAAACTATACTCTAAACCCCATATGATTGTTTCTATAGGTAGGCCCTTCCCCGTACATAGATTAGAAGCAGTCAGGAATTGGGCGGCACCTGTTGCTCAGTGAGTAGGGCGCTGGCCCCATATACTGAGGGTGGCAGGTTTGAACCCGGCCCCCGCCAAATTGCAACAAAAAAATAGCCAGGAGTTGTGGCGGGCACCTGTGGTCCCAGCTACTTGGGAGGCTGAGGCAAGAGAATCACCTAAGCCCAAGAGCTGGAGGTTGCTGTGATCTGTGACGCTACAGCACTCTACCAAGGGCGACAAACTGAGATTCTGTCTCTAAAAAAAAAAAGAGAGAAGCTGTTAGGAAAGCCTGTCCAAATTCAAAGCCGGTTCCTCGCTCTCTATGTGACAATGGACATTTTTCTTGCCTTCTGCAGGAATAATTCTGATCTCTTCAGTTGCTTATAAGGATGAAGTGAAGATATTTAGGGGGTGAGCTCAAGGTGGGAGCATGGTAAGGGATGACAAACATTAGCCCCCTTGTCCCGTGCAAGTGGCTGGCTGTGATGCCCAGTGCCACTAAACGCACACATCTCAGAACCTGCTTGCAGCTTCCATTGGACCACAAACCTCTCAAGAACAGGAGCTATACCTTATTCACTCTGCTGTCCCCCAATCCCCAGGGCAGAATTTGGCAAAGATTGGAAAAATGAAGAAATAAATGAACAGTTTCCCTGCGGTGTGTTTAGCTCCTGAATCATGTGGCTCTAGTAATCAAGGAAATGCATTCTGTGAGTCCCCACTGTCCCCTGAGAGAGTCAAGGGACTAGGTATGGGCATGGGATCAGGACTTCTGTCAGACTGGGATCGAACACACCCACCGTAGTTCATGCAGGGCCAGTGGGCAGGGGTGCTCAGCTTCCTCTGAGCCCCAGAAAAATATTCTCAGCTGCGATCCCAGCTCCCTGCCAACCTCTCCCTACACACACCTTGTACAACAAGGCCAGGGGAAAAGGCACCAGACCGACCACACTTAGAAGGACAGTTGAATGGGGGCCCAGAGTTGTGAGGAGGTGAGCCAGGCAGAAACCTATGGGGATACCTCAGGATCCAGGTAGGTCCATTTCCCTGCCATGTACAAAATGTCAACACCAACAGAGACAGAGCTAACTGGGCTGCCTACTCAAGCAGCCAGGTAGAATCAGGGATGCAAACTCAGGGACAAGAAAGCAAAGGGAAGTCAAGGTCAGGAAGAGGCAGAATTTAGACACCAGAAGCTGGGCCTAGAGGAAAAGCAATGCACAGGGCTGGCCTTGGGGCAGCCACCTTACCTCCTACAGCCTCCTTCTTACATGGCCCCTTCAGACCACCTCCCCTAAAACAGACATTACTTTACTCAGCTACTAAAAACATGATATCTAAGTGGGAAGATATTAAGTTCTAGCTACTTGGGAGGCTGAAGCAGGAGAGTCACTTGAAGCCAGGAGTTCAAGATCAGCCTGGACAACACAGTGAGCCCCATCTCTAAAAAACCTTTTTTTTTTTTTTTTTAAAGAAAAAATAGACTGGACACAATGGCTCGTGCCTGTAATCTTAGCATTCTGGGAAGCCAAGGGAAGAGGATCCCTTGAGCTCAGGAGTTTGAGACCAGCCTAAGCAATAGCAAGACCCTATCTCTACTAAAAATAGGACAATCTGGGTGTCATGACAGGCGCCAATAGTCCCAGCTACTCTGGAGGCTGAGGCAGGAGGATCAGTTGAGCTTAGGAGTTTGAGGTTGCTGTGAGCTAGGCTGACACAATGGCCCTCTAGCCTAGACAACAGAGTTATACTCTGTCTCAAACAAAAAGAAAGAAAGAAAGAAAGAAAGAAAGAAAGAAAGAAAGAAAGAAAGAAAGAAAGAAAGAAAGAAAGAAAGAAAGGGAGGATACCCAAGACACAGGGAGGCCAATGTCTCCCTGCCCCACTGGGGGCTGTCTTTGCTGTAGGATCTGTGGGAGAGGAGCAAAATCTGGAAAGGGGACACTTGGGTGAGGTTGATCCAGGCCTCTGGAGCTTGGGAGAATATCTGAGCATAGAGCATGGGCCCCACTCTCCCAGGAGACCTCTGAAGGCAGAAGGCTTGCTGGAGGAGCCCACCCCACTTGCAGGGCAGGGAGAGCTATGAGGTAGAGTGCCCAGGGAGAGAAGAGAAGGGCCCTCTGCACCCTTGATCCCACAGCTCCTCCTGTGTGGCCATGTGGAGGAGTGGAGGTCAGATGGCAGGAACTTGGGGACAGCCAAGGAGAAACAATGCCCCACCCAGAAGGGAAACTGAGGACATGCACCATTCCTGGGGCTGAAGGGAGCTCCGCCGCCTCTCTCAGAGGGGTTCTCAGGGATAGATGGTGCTGGTGTGAGCTGAACTCTGTCCCAAGGACACCATCCCCACCCTTTACACAGTGACCACCACACCAGCCAAGAAAGCCAGCTGTCAACGGGACAGGAACAGAGAGAAACACCTTTCACCAGGCACAGGAACCACTGCTCCTCCCACCACCCAGGGGAGGCCGACCCCAGAGGAACCCAAGGCTCTGGAGTGACGGGGGAGCGAGGGGACAGGCACAGCCCCTGTCCACCTCCTTCATTCAAGTACAGGGCCAGCTTCCAATGGCGAAGAGAGGCGTTTCACTCTGAGATGAGCCAGTTTTGAAGCAGGCTGGATTTGAAATGATCCATAAAGCTCTGGACTCCGCTCCAGCTGGTGCTAAGGACAATTTGACAGAGTTCAGCAGGACGAAGTGGCTGGAGAAAAATAAAAAACATTTTCACGTCTCTATGCCACCAAGCTGACATTCATCAACAAACCAGTTATACAGAGGCCAATGCGGAAGCCACTTTCTGGGCTGCCCGGCAGAGCAGACAGGGGAGGGTGGAGCTGTCTCAGCCTCCCACCGCTGTTTCTCATAAGATGCAACTTAAGTCAAAACCTCCTCAGTCTTAATTACCAAACAAAAAAATAACCAGACGAGCCTCTCACTGTATGTCTTTATTTATACTGTCATCTGCTCTGGCATTTTAATATCCAACTTTCCGTTGCAAGACAGATGCCTGGATGTTCACACCCCGTCCTAATGGCTTAATACCCTGGGTACTGGAGCGGGGAGGGGCTGTGAGGAAGGGGGATTCAAGCCACCACCACATTGAGCACAACTTTGGAGCAAATGGGCTTGAATATTCATTGAACAACATTTAATTTAAACACCCAAACTCTGAAAGCAGCAGCATATGGCCTGTTTTATTTTACATAAACTGAATAGGAGGTTGGGCCATTAGTTTCTGCAGACACAATGTTCATTAGCAATGAAGAATGCTTTCCTATGAGGGCAGCCCAGCACTGTGCTAGGCCCACTGCCCCCACACAGTCAGACAAGCCCAAGCTGAGGGCTCCCTGGAGGCCCACTTGGGGTGGCACAGCATCATCCCCGAATCCTGGTCACCTGTCAGGGTGCAGACTGGGATTTCACTGGTCCCTTGATTTGTGTCTTGGGAAGGTGAATTGGACAGGATTCTAGCGCTCCTGGGCGAGGCCTCCTTTGTGACTGGGGCAGTGTCTAGATGCATGAATCTGACGTCTGTTCATGCTGGCTGCCATGCAATGCTCTCCATGGGAGGATCTCTGTTTACCCTGGTGAGACTTAGAATTGTGCGCACAGAGGTACAGGAAGCTCTGGGCACAAATCCAGGTGTATGTGTCAACATGCTTCTGGGTGGGAGTACGCGCCCCTGCAGTTCCATGGGCAGGTATAAGTATAGGTTGTGTGTACATTTCTGTGGGGGGCGTACCCACGTGAAATGGTATGAAATGTGCACACACATAGTGTGTCTCTGGGCACACCTGTGGCCATGTGTGTGTATAGTAGGCTCACCTGGGCTGGGCTTGGTGGCTCACTCCTGTAATCCTAACATTTGGGAGGCCAAAGCAGGTAGATTACCTGAGCTCAGGAGTTCGAGACCACCTTGAGCAAGAGCGAGACCTTGTCTCTTTAAAAAATATATATATCGCCGAGTGTTGTTGCAGGCACCTATAGTCCCAGCTACTTGGGAGGCTGAGGCAAGAGAATCACTTAAGCCCAAGAGTTTGAGGGTTCTGTGAGCTATGACAACCTGGCACTCTACCGAGGGCAACATAGTGAGACTCTTGTCTCAAAAAAAAAAAATAGGATAGCGGCGCCTGTGGCTCAAAGGAATAGAGGTGCCAGAGGTGGCGGGTTCAAACCCAGCCCTGGCCAAAAAAAACAAAAGTAGGTTCACCTGGAGAGGTGAGAGGTATCCTCTGTAGCTGTGTGTGTACAAGGATTCTGGTAGGTGTGTAAGTATGTGCACCTACATAATTTCATATATAAATACATATAAAAGGGAACAGTTTTTAAACTACCTGTCACTCAAGGGCTTTTAACTTGGGGGGGCACAGACACCCCTTATGGGGTCCATAAATACTACCCAGGGGGGTGATGAACTTGAAAAAGAAACAAATTACATCTTTATTCTCACTAACCTCTAAGGTTTTTCAATTCTGAATGTAGATAATAAACTCTTGTAGTTTGAGCAGGTTCCAGGGACTCTGTGACCAATAGAAATCACAGGTATTTTCACGTAATACCATGGCTGTTAACAGATACCTCAAAATGTCACCATGCTCTCTGTTACTATCGAATGATATTAGTTATTATACCTGCCACAAGATACTATTATTTCATTAATAAGGAAGCATGTATGTTACTTCATCACGAATGTTTAAATATTTTGCTAGGTATACTGAACAGACTTGGTTTTCTTTGTAAGTTCATGCTTTTTATTCATTTATAAATATTCCAGGGGGGAGCCCGTTGGTCACCATCCACTGAGGGACAAAGTGAGGGAAGGACCTGTGTGTGGACTGGTGTGAAGCCGCTTGTGGGTCCAGCAAGCACATGCTAGCAGGTGCCCACGTGGGCTTTTGCACAGACCCCTGGCAGAGGTGTGGGCGGTGCCATCCCCTTCTGATCAAGACCCTCCCAAGAAGACGAGTGTCCTCACATGGAACTGGGGATAGAAAGCCAGGGACTCTGTAGGAAGACAGATTTCTCTCCATGGTCCCAAAGGCTCTGGAAACCCTGCTGACAGCCCAAGCTGGCCCACTTTCTGGAGGAAACAGCTCAGAGCATTTCTCAGCACTTACCCTCTAGGCTTGACGGGAAAAGAGGCTTCTCAGAAGAAGCCTCAGGCGGGGCTTTGGAGCACATTTGAGGCAAAAGTCACATCTGGCTCTGGCCATCCCTACCCACACCCACACCTCCCATCATTGCTGACCCCTCAGACCCCTGTGAGGCCGTCTTGCTCAGCAGTGCCGGGATCACACAGGGGCCGCTCAGGGACTGGTCATTCCCCTATGTACAGACGGGCCTTGTCTCTGGGCTCTTGTCATGCTGACACTAACCTGCTCACTGTCTGCTGCACCTACTCTTGGTCACAAAAGGCGAGAATTTTCCAGAACCCCCAGGATTCATGAGTAACAAGGAGAAAACTAATGTGAAACCAGACTAGAGAGCAGACTCCAGGCAAGTAAATGACCTTTATCTGATCAGTGACCAGCCCAGGAGACTGTTTCTCTTTCTGTTCTCACTCAGCTTGGCTGCGTGTATGTCTGCAACTACATGTGACATTTCTGTTTCTCCTTATATAGTGTCTAGACTGTGTGCTCTTGGACAGTAAGGATTTACTTAGATTTTATTCCCTGATACATTATAGAACCCACCACTTAGAAAATCTTTTACACAAATTTTGGTTAAAATAGAAGAAAAACTATTGGCTCAGTGCCTGTAGCTCAAGTGGCAAAGGCGCCAGACACATACACCAGAGCTGGCAGGTTTGAATCCAGCCCTGGCCTGCCAAACAACAATGACAACTACAACCAAAATATGGCCAGGCGTTGTGGCGGGCACCTGTAGTCCCAGCTACTTGGGAGGCTGAGACAAGAGAATTGCTTAAGCCCAGGAATTGGAGGTTGCTATGAGATGTGATGCCACAGCACTCTACCCAGGGTGACAGCTTGAGGCTCTGTCTCAAAAAAAAGAAGAAAAAGAAGAAGAAGAGGAGGAGGAGGAGGAGGAGGAAGAAGAGGAAGAGGAAGAGGAGGAGGAGGAAGAGGAAGAGGAAGAGGAAGAGGAAGAGGAAGAGGAAGAACTTTTTTTTTAATAACAGGTGCCAGATAACTTATCTTAAGCCATTGACACTCACTAGTCCCCATACTCAGAGTCCAAGAGCGGAGCCTGCAGCAGGTCTGACCAAGGCGCCAGTTGTTTCTCTGCTCTGAATGTCAACTTTGACCACAGACTGGCTTTTCTCATGGTGGCCAAGTGTCTGTGATGGTTCCAAGCCTCAGATCTGCACATCACAAGTTCTAGGGAGCAAGAGAGAGCTCTTCTCACCAACTCTGATCGCACCAGACTCAATCAGCTGCTTTGGCCGAGCAATTCCATGTCCTGATTGGTCCCAGCCTGGGTCACTGCTCATTCCCGAGTTCTCACTAAGGCAGGAGCAGATATGGTACTTTTCCTCGCTTGGGCCAATCTAGACCCACCCGCAAGAAAAGCAAATGTGGGAGAAGTTGGGGGACAGAGTAGATTGACAGAAAGGCAACAGGAAGATTCTCTGAGATCCGTCTGTCCACGAAGTGCTAAGCAGACCTCCCAGCTTCCAAAATGACTGGCAGTGCCCCAGGGCAGGAGCCATCTCAGGACCCCAATTCACCAGCCCCAAAGTGACCGCTGAGAAAAGCACTTTGTATGTGTCCTCGGTCACTTCGTAGGCTCTCAACCTGCCACCAAGTTCTTTAATAAGGTACCCACCTGGGACTCAGGGAGATCTATCCCTAACTTAGTGGAGATTTCCTTTTGTACACCTCAGTTTCGCCACGTGGACTAAGAGGGGATTAGACAACCTACCTCTATAGGGTCTTCTCAACTGACAGTTCATGGATGATGGCAGGGAAGAGCTTCTAAACTTGGCAGTTAGCAACAGACTCAAGACACCCTGAGACTCTGCCACAGCCTCCCAGCTGGTCTCCCTGGCCCTGCCTCCCAGCCCATCCAGCAGTCACTCGGAAGGTGTTTATTAAGTCTACTGGGCACCAGACCCTGCACCAGGTGCCAGGAACATAGCAATGTGTGAAATCAAATACACAGACCAAAATACCCTATCTTTATGAAACTTCCTCTCTGGTGGATAAACAATCAATAAAGAAAAAAATAGGCAGCACCTGTAGCTCAGTGGGCAGGGCGCCAGCCACATACACCAAAGCTGGCGAGTTCGAACCCAGCCTGAGCCAGCTGAAACAACAATGACAATTGCAACAAAAAAAATAGCCGGGAGTTGTGGAGGGCACCTGCAGTCCCAGCCACTTGGGAGGCTAAGGCAAGAGAATCGCTTAAGTCCAAGAGTTTGAGGTTGCTGTGAGCTGTGATGTCACAGCACTTTACCCAGGGTGATAGCTTGAGACTCTGTTTCAAAAAAAAAAAAAAGAATAAATAAGAAAACAGTAAGAGACAGCACCTGTAGCTCAATGAGTAGGGCACCAGCCACATACACACAGGCTGATGGGTTTGAACCTGGCCTGAGCCAGCTAAAACAACAATGACAACTACAACACAAAAATAGCCAAGCATTATGGCTCGTGCCTGTAGTCCCAGCTACTTGGGAGGCTGAGACAAGATACTGGCTTAAGCCCAAGAGTTTTAGGCTGCTGTGACCTGTGACGCCACGGCACTCTACCAAGGGTGACATAGTGAGACTCTGTGTCAAAAAAAGAAAGGAAGGAAGGAAGGAAGGAAGGAAACAGTAAGAGTGAATGGGGAGGGGTAGCGCCTGTGGAGAATCGCCTAAGCCCAGGAGTTGGAGGTTGCTGTGAGCTGTGTGACGCCATGGCACTCTACTGAGGGCAACAAAGTGAGACTCTGTCTCTAAAAATAAAAATAAAATTAAAAAAATGAATGAATGGTGAGAAGAAAAATCAAAGCTATGTCATCAGGAGTGCGGCATGGCAGCCACTGTGGTGAACCAGGTAAGGGAAGGCAGTGGCCTGGGTCACAGAGCCACAGGAGGGGCAAGGTAGAAGTGGTCAGAGTCCAGGTGTATTTTGAAGGAAGAGGCAAAAGACTCATCGATGGACTGGCCATGCCATGAGACATTGAGGCTGCTAACAAGGCATTCCATCCATCTGTGAGTTGGGGAGGACTCATGGGAGCAGGTGGAGAGCGAGCCTCCGGGCCCTGTTTCTGACCAGTTCTCTTTTAAAAAGGCCCCCCAAAATATGAAAATAAAAATAAAAATAAAAGGCCCACCTGATAATACCTTGCCTCTGCTGAAATCTCTGCTCCAGGTAAAGCCCCCCTGTAAATATCTGCCACAGCCCCTACACAATCTGGCCCCAACTGCCCCTCAGCCCCATTTCCACACACTCCCCAATCCTGGCATTTCTACCTGCCACAAACCCACCAGCTTTCTCTTGCCTTCCAGGTGTTGGCACCTGCAACTCCAAGCCCCAATTCCCCCATCTGGAAAAGGCGGAAGGGGAGAGTAGCCACAGATAATTTTCAAGAGACCTTCTGGCTGCAACATTCTCCAGTCTGTGACCCTGAGTTTCTGCACCCGGCTCATCTGGTGCCAGGGAAGATCAGTAGCCATCAGAGCTGAGGCTTGAAGGGAGAAGGCCTGGCAGGCTGTAAAACCAATGCCCATGAAAGTCAGAGTAAGCATGGTCTGAACTGGATGAGAACCTCCCAGCAGAGCCATCCACCTAGGCCACCCTTCCCTTCCATTGCAGCTCATCCTTCACAGCCAGTGCCAGCAGCCTCTTCCCTGCGCTGGGCCACAGCCCTGCTGCGTGCCCGGGCTCTCAGGCTCCCTGTCCAGCAGCACACCCCTGCTGCGTGCCCGGGCTCTCAGGCTCCCTGTGCAGCAGCACTCTGGTCAGAGGCTTAGCATCTCAAAGGACATCCTAGGCAACCACTGCCCGAGGGAAAGTGCACCAAGGCAAGGACTTCACCTCACCCCAAGATTAGAGGGTAGGAAAACGGGGCTCCAGGGCTCTCTCCAGAACTCTTCCCAACCCCAGCTCAAATCTGCTCCTGCAGGAAGTCATGCAGACCCTCCCCTCTACAAGTCCATTTGTGGTGGCCATTTGGGCCCCCGCCTGGGCCTCAGGCTTCACCTTCCTCACTTGGCTGTCCATTCTCTCACCCCTGAGAGAGTCCACCTGGAGACTTATGAACAGTGGATGTGTCTTGAGCTTTCTGTGAAATCAAATTGCCAATATACTCTGCCCAAGATGTGGACTTCCTGCTGGAAGATGGTCCTTTTCTCCAGGGAGCACCTGTTCTTTGGGAGGCAGGCAAGCCAGGGGGCCATGGTCCAGACCCCCCGCCCCCCATGTGCTCTCGCTCCAGTCACGTCCTCTCACCTCCAGGAGGTGAAGAAGCCAGAGAAAGATTCCTTCTCCTCGCTCACCCTCCTTCACCTTCCGCCCGGGGATGTTATGAGAATTAATGGGATAACAGATGAAGTGCCTCCAAGGAAACAGGCCAGATAAATCCAAAGTGTTGTTATTAAACTCCAAATTTAGCCCTCGGGATTGGTGAGATGTGACAGATCTGGGCTGGGAGCAATCCCAGCTGCATGGACAGGAAGTCCCTGTAGATCAAAAGACATACAATTTACAGGCTTTGGGGCGGCTAAAGGAAATCCTAAAAATTCCCGCAGGCCAACACGTCCAGAGAACCTCTATGCCATCCCACCAAGAAAGCAGCCAGCCCCAGCTTGTGCACCATCAACAGCAGGAAGCTCACTGCTCTCCGAGGCAGCCCACACCTCTTCCACCAGCTCTGAGTGTTAAAAACTCTCTGGGCAGCGCTTGTGGCTCTAAGGGGTAGGGCGCTGGCCCCATATACCAGAGATGGCGGGTTCAAACCCGGCCCTGGCAAAAAAAAAAAAAAAAAAAACTGCAAAAAAAAACCTCCCTCCCACGGCTTAATGCTCATAGTACAGTGGTAGGCACCTCCAGTCCCAGCTACTTGTGAGGCTGAGGCAAATGGATCACTTGAACCCAGGAGTTTGAGGTTGCTATGAGCTATGAAGCCAGGGCACTCTATCCAGGGTGACAGATACGTGTCTCAAAAAAACAAAACAAAACAAAACAAAAGGCTCAGTGCCTGTAGCTCAGTGGGCACCAGCCATACACACTGGAGCTGGCAGGTTCGAATCCAGGCCTGGGCCTGACAAACAACAATGACAACTACAACCAAACAATAGCTGGACGTTGTGGCAGGCACCTGTAGTCCCAGCTACTTGGGAGGCTGTGGCAAGACAATCGCTTAAGCCCAAGAGTTAGAGGTTTATGTGAGCTGTGATGTCACAGCACTCTACTGAGGCATGAGACTCTGGTGAGACTCTAGTAAGACTCTGTCTCAAAAAAAAAAAACTCCCTCCTGTCCAGCTAAACCCATTTCCCTGTATCTTCCACACTTTGGGACATTTGTCACCCTTCTCTCACATAGTAGCCTTTGTCTAACAGTACCTCTCCCTTCTCATTTCCAGCTAAATCCTCCTGGCCCCTTCATACAGACTTCATGCACCATCATCTGCCACTGCATGATACTCTTTCCTGAATGGGCTCCTCTTCATGGCTTCCAAAAATAACATCACCTGCAGAAGGGGTCCAAATGGGCAGAGCTGAGTCCACCACGCCTTCATTCCAGGTGCCCACCTCCTGCGGAGGCAGCTGGGGGCACCCATTGCTTTATTTCTCATCCATGTCAAATTGAGAAATCATACAATTAATCTCCATTTATATTTTAGTCTAGAATCCCTGCCACAGGTGGATCTGGCTGGCTGTGACCCCAGAAGACACCAGGAATGACATCCAAGCTGGGCAGTGCCTCCTGGGAGCAGAGTCACAGGCACAGGAACCAGCCCAACCGTTAGAGTCACACTGACCCATGTTGAAGACCCAGCTCTGCCACTCACTGTGAGACTCTCAACCAATGACTTAAATCCTGAGTTTCAGTTTGCTAAACTCTGAAATAAGGACAATAATAGCTACCTTATAAAGCTATTGTGAGGACAAGTGGGCTCTCAATGAAGGTGTTATTGTTACATTCAAAGTCCCACGGGGGCTGTGAACAGTGGCTCTCACCTATAATCCCAATGCTTTGGGAGGCTGAGGAGGGAGGATCATTGAGGCTACAAGTTTGAGACCAGCCTGGGTAACACAGCAAAACCCTGTTTCTACAAAAAAAAATAAAAAATTATTCAGGAATGGTGACGTGCCTTAGTCACAGCTACTTGAGAGGCTAAGGCAGGAGGATTGCTTGAGCCCAGGAGTTTGAGGCTACATTGAGCCATGATAACATCATTGTACTCCAGCCTGGGTGACAGAGCAAGTCATTGCCCCTAAAAATCTAATAATAGATAACTAATAGGCTTGATGCCCATAGTACAGTGGTTATGGCACCAGCCACATACACCAAAGTTGGCGGGTTCAAACCCAGCCCAGGCCATTTAACCAATAATGATAACTGCAACAACAAAAAATAGTCAGGCATTGTGGCAGGCTTCTGTAATCCCAGCTACTTGGGAGGCTGAGGCAAGAGAATCACTTATGTTCAAGAGTTGGGGGAGGCGCCTGTGGCATTGGGCCCCATATAGCGAGGGTGGTGGGTTCAAAACCAGCCCCAAACAAACTGCAATAAAAAATAGCTGGGCGTTGTGATGGGCGCATGTGGTCCCGCTACTCGGAAGGCTGAGGCAAGAAAATTGCCTAAGCCCAGGAGTTGGAGGTTGCTGTGAGCTGTGACACCATAGCACTCTACCAAGGGCAACAAAGTGAGACTCTGTCTTTAAAAAAGAAAAGCCCAAGAGTTTGAGGTTGCTGTGAGCTGTGACACCACAGCACTCTACCGAGGGCAACATAGTGAGACTCTGCCTTAAAAATATAAATGAATAAGTAAATAAAAATAAAAAACAAATAAAAAAGCAAAAGTATCATGGGAATACTGACAACAGATTCCAAGGACAGAAAATCCAGGAAGTGGTGATATAGCTGACTGATTTTTTTTTTCTTTATTTTTGAGACAGAATCTCTCTCTGTGGCCTCAGGCCAGAGTGCTAGGGTGTCAGCCTAGCTCACAGTAACCTCAAACTCCTGGACTAAAGTGATCCTCCTACCTCAGCCTCCCAGATAGCTGGGACTACAGGTGCCCGCCACAATCGCCAACTAATTTTTCTATTTTTAGTGAAATGGTCTCAAACCCCTGAGCTCAGGCAATCTACTGCCTCAGCCTGAGAGTGCTAGGATTACAGGTGTAAGCCACCAAGCCTGGCCTATCTGACTGATTTTTCAACAGTGGTGCCAATAAAATTCAATGGTGGGGAGGGAAGAATATTCTTTGGAACAAACGGTACTAGGACAACTGGATGGCCACATGCAAAAGAATAAAGTCAGACCTCCTTCTTTACACCATCTACAAAAATTAACTCAAACTGGATCACAGGCCTAAGTGTAAGAGCTTTTAATATAAAACTCATAAAAGACAAAATGGGGTAAATCTTTATGACTTTAGATTATGCAATGTTTTCTTAGATATAATATCAAAAACACAAGCAACAAAAGAAAAAATGAATAACTTGGAATTTATCAAAATTTAAAATATTTGCCTTTTAAAGTATACCATCAAGGATTGCCTAAATCCAGGAGTTAGAGGCTGTAGTGAGCTATGGACATGCCCCAGTGTGGGGCCAGGTGCAGTGGCTCGTGCCTGTAACCTTAGCTGTCTAGGAGGACAATGCATGTGAATTGCTTTAGCTCAGGAGTTCGAGACCAGCCTGAGCAAGAGCAAAATCCAGTCTCTACTAAAAATGGAAAAACTAGCCAGGCATGGTGGCACACACCTGTAGTCTCAGCTACTAAGGAGGCTGAGGCAAGAGGATCACTGGAGCCCAAGAGACTGAGGTTGCTGTGAGCTATAATGATGCCATGACACTCTACCCAGGGCAACAGAGTGAGTTTCAGTCTCAAAATAAATAAATAAATTTTATATATATATATATATATATATTTTTTTTTTTTTTTTTTTTTTTTGAGACAGTGTTACTATGTCACCCTCAGTAGAGTGACATGGCATCACAGTTCACAGCAACCTCCAACTCTTGGGCTTAAGTGATTCTCTTGCCTCAGCCTCCCAAGAAACTGGGACTATAGGCGCCCGTCACAACGCCCAGCTATTTTTTATCATTGTCATTGTTGTTTGGCAGGCCCAGGCTGGACCTGAACCTGCCAGCTCCAGTGTATGTGGCTGGCACCCTACCCGCTAAGCTACAGGCACCAAGCCAATAATAATTTAAAAAAAAAAAAAAAAACACACCATCGAGAAAATGAAAAAGACAATACGCAGAATGGGAGAAAATATTTGCAAACCAATTTTAAATGGGTACAGAATTTAAATAGGCCTTATCTTTTGAGACAATCTCAAGCTGGGTAGAGTGCCATGGTGTGTCAGGTGAAGTTGCTGCGAGCTGTGACTTAACAGTACTCTACAGAGGGCAACATAGTGAGACTTTCAAAAAAAAAAGAGAGAGAGAGAGAAAGTTCACCTCATAGCTCAAGTGATCCCAAGTGATCAAGAGACAGGGTCTCGTTCTTGCTCAGGCTGGTCTCAAACCCGTGAGCTTAGGCAATCCACCTGCCTTGGCCTCCCAGAGTGCTAGGATTACAGGCATGAGCTACTGCACCCAGTCAATAGACCTGCTTCTAAAGAAGACATATAAACACCAGTAAGCACATAGTTACTATAAAATGCAAATCAAAACTGTAACATAGCCAGGTGCAATGGCTCACGCCTATGACTTCACACCTATGACCCCAGCCCTTTGGAAGCCAAGGAAAAATGGCAAGACCTCTACAAAAAAACTTCACAAATAAAAAAATTAGCTAGGTGTAGTGGCATATTCCTGTAGTCCCAGCTACCCAACAGGCTGAAGCAAGAGCCTGGGCTAGAGCCCAGGAGTTTGAGGTTGCAGTGAGCTATGAGCCACTTCACTCCAGTGTGGATGTTTCAACAACAACAGAAAAAAAAAACATAATGAGACACCACTTCACATCCACTTGAACAGCTAAAATCAAAAGTACAGATAATACAAGTATTGGAGAGGATGTGGAGAAATTAGACTGCGCATACACTGCTGGGGGGGGGCACTTAAAATGGTACTGCCTCTGCAAAAAACAGTCTGGCAGTTTCTCCAAATGTTACACATCGAGTTACCATAGGACCTGGCAGTTCCATTCCGAGATACACATCCAAGAGAAATAAAAACATCCATTTGTATGTGATTTTTCATAACTGCAAATTATTCCTGATAGCCAGTAAGTAGAAACCACCCAAACTACATCAGCTGATGAATGGCTAAATAAAATGTGGTAAATGCATACAATGGGATATTGTTATTCATTAATTAAAAGGAATGAATTGTGGCCTGGCGTGGTGGCTCAGGCCTGTAATCCAAGCACTATGGGAGGCCAAGGAAGGTGGACCTCCTGAGCTCAGGAATTCGAGGCCAGCCTGAGAAAGAGTGAGACCCCATCTCTAAAAAGTAGCCAGGCATTGTGGCAGGCGCCTGAAGTCTCAGCTACTTGGGAGGCTGAGGAAAGAGGATTTCTTGATCCCAGGAATTTGAAGTTGCTGTGAGCTATGATGCTACAGCACTCTACCCAAGGCAACAGAGTGAGATTTGTCTCAAAAAAATAAAAAGGAAAAAAACTACAAATTGCATGAGTTTATTTATACAAAATGTCCAGAATAGCAACTCCATAGAGTGAGGAAAGTAGATTAAAAGTTGACTAGGGCTAGGGCAGAGTTTGGGGGAATAGGGAGTGACTGTTAACAGATACAGGATTTCTTTTGGACATGATGCAAATGTTCAGAAATTAGGAAGTGGTGGCTCAGCGCCCATAGCATAGTGGTTACGGCGCCAGCCACATACACCATAGTTGGCAGGTTCAAACCCAGCCTGGGCCATCTAAAATGACAATGACAACTGCAACAAAAAATAGCCGGGCTTTGTGGTAGGCACCTGTAGTCCCAGCTACTTGGGAGGCTGAGGCAAGAGAATCATTTAAGCCCAAGAGTTGGAGGTTGCTGTGAGCTGTAATGCCCCTGCACTCTATCAAGGGTAACATAGTGAAACTGTCTCAAAAAAAAAGGGGGCTCCGTGCCTGCGGCTCAAGCGGCTAAGGGGCCAGCCACATACACCTGAGCTGGTGGGTTCAAATAAAGCCCGGGCCCGCCAAACAACAATGATGGCTGCAACCAAAAAAAATAGCCAGGCATTGTGGCATGCACCTATAATCTCAGCTACTTAGGAAGCAGAGGCAAGATAATCGCTTGAGGCCCGGAGTTAGAGGTTACTGTGAGCTATGATGCCACAGCACTCTACCCAGGGTGACGGCCTGAGGCTCTGTCTCAAAAAAAAAAAAAAAAAGAAAGAAAAAAAAGAAAGAGAGAGAGAGAGAAAGAAAGAAATTAGGCAGTGGTGATGGCTATACTGCTGGGAAGAGACCCACTGGATTGCACACTTTTAAAAGGGTGAATATATACAGCCTGTGAATTATATCTCAATAAAGCTGTCATTCTTTTTTCAAAGTGGCAACCTCGGGTGGGGTGAGAGTGACAAGAAGGAGAAAAAAGCAGAAGTTTCAGCAACAGGACAGTGGCTGTGTAGGACACACCAGCAGCCCCTCCATCTTTAACCCTCTCCACAAATGCTCCCTCAGCCCCACCTGCATGGGAGGCAGCTCCCAGAGCTGTCAAGGCCAGGATGGGACCTTCCCCTGGGCTGGACCAATGTCATGTTCCTGAGAAGTGTTAAGGTGAATGCAGGGTCTAACTAATGTCATTGAACGCCTGGGATGGGGAGAAGTGGGAGGCTGGGTGTGGTAGACTAGGGAAAGAAAAGGAGTCAGAAAACCAGCCTGCAGAGGGACAGGCTGGACTCAGAGGAGAGGAAGGGAAGGGGGGATAAGGAGGAGCTGACTTGTTCTGGAATGATTTTCCAGCCCCAATTGCAGGACAACTGCCAGCGCCGCCTACCTTTTGGTTCTGTTAGACCACAGTTTAGTTTCCAATAAACTCCCCCTTTGCTTGAGAGGCTTCTGTTCAAAGAGTCTCTATGAAGCATCCATTTGCTCCTTCCTGCTATGGCAAAGACTGGTCACTGTGCCCTAAAACTGTTCTCCATCGTTTGCCTGGGCCAGAGCTGCCTGCATTTCCCAGCCTCCTTCACAGTTCCCAGGTGTTGTGGGAGACTAAGTCCCAGTCAGTAGAATAGGAGCAGAAATAACACAGGTGACTTCTGACTAGGCCTTTGTAGGGAATTGAGAGGCCCCAGGACCAAGGTGCTCTCGGGGATCAAGGAAGTGCTGCCCCTGCCCCTGCACCACCCTGAATTAAGCTCCTTAGAGTTCACAGGCTACATGAATTCATGGCCTCACCCATGCCAACGCTGTTAGCCCAGCTGTGATTGACAACTGCCCCACAGAATGGCACCAGCACGGAACGGCAAAGCTGAGCAAGAAGTAGTTCAGCCCCCTGAACGTACCACTGAACGGCAGCATCCAGCATCCCTGACGTCTCCTCAGCACCTGGAGGACTTCTTGCATGAGCTAATGACCATCCTCACAGTTGAAGGCAGAGTGAGCTGTGTCCAGTGAGGCACAGCAGAAAGCCTCCTACCTGGTACACCATTCAGACCACCCACGGAGCCTGCTGGAGAGCACCACTGTGGATGACTCCACTCTCAGCAGCCCTGGGAACGTTTCTGTCCAGGACAGACTCTGTGAGACAGCACAAGGCAACAAGCTGAATGGCAGGGAGCAGCCACCAGACCACCCTGTGGTGCCTGTAACCCTAAAAGTGTAAGGAAGCATCACGAGTGGCAGGTGGCTCGCCTGTGGTGAGGAGGGGAGTGAGCGCCAGGAAAAGAGGCCTGAGGCTCACTCCTTTTCCCACTATGAATGAGCTGAAGGACTTGGGACCAGTCACCTAAACTCTCTGTGCCTCAGAAGCTTCACCCCTATGTAGGAGAGGCTTTTCTCCCAGCCTGCTGCATAGAGGGGCCAGATCACTTGAAGAGCCTTCCTTTCCCTCTCCGAGGAGCCTGAAGGAAAAAAGCACTTTGTTTAACATGTTTGCTCCACCAAGGAAAGTTGTAGTGCAATGGTGGTTTGCCTATGGGGTGGGCGACTCCTAACCCAACTCTCTGAATATCACTGTCGATGGTAAGACCCAGCAGACAGCTGGACCAGATGCCCTCTGAATCCCTGTGTGACCAGGGATATGATCATCTGAGAAGGCATTTCCAGAGATGTACTGCCCAGGCAGAGTGGCAGCTCCACGGGTACATGGTTATGGTGAGTGTAGGATGCCAATCCCCAGGTTAACGAGATGGATCATTGAAGCCCCTCTGAGGCAAAGTATTTTTGGAAGAAATACACCCTGCTGCTGAGATGAGGAGAACGTGGTGTAAATTTTTCCCTCTTGCAAGCAGCACAGAGTAGAAATCTGTAGAAGCAAATCCTGGACGTCTGAAGATTTGGACTTTTTTTTAAAATCCTGTTTGATAGGTTCTACCTGACTCATACAGAGTCCCTGGAAATGCTTAGTTAAGTGGCCACAGGAGATGGATGTCGTGTAGCAAGCAGGCTCACAGCTTCCCTGCAATCCCAGGCCCTTGAGAAGCACAAGGTTGTCTCTTCCTCAACTCCCAGGACACGATTTTACACATGAAGAGAGACAGACACAGACAGCCACCTTCTCAGAATCACTCCTTCACCCTACAGCTAGGAAGGGGACTTTCCAGAAATCTGAGTGTGGTGGGGCAGAGCTGAGGTTTCAAGACCCATCCAGGGACCCCAGCACTGGGGACTCCACCCAGACTTGTCAAAGCACAGGACAGAGGCATGGCACTGTAGGGAGAGTGTGGAACCAGAATCAAGCTGCTGGGGTTCTAGCGTTCTGCCCCCAGAGAAATGACAAGCTGCCTGTCTGAGCAGCTACAAAAGGGAAGCGTTGTTTGCACCCGTCCTGCAGAGACCCCGCAGCTCAGATGGGCAGACAGAACCGTGCACATGCGGACAGCAGTAAGCCCTCCAGGTTCAGCTTCCTATAAACAAGATTACCACCCCCATTAGACCTTCTCTAAGAAGAAAGAGTGACCGCTCCAGTTGATCTAGCATCAGGCTTTTTTCATGCTTTCACAAGGGTAGCCACCTTGACAACAAAGCGGGCGTCTTCCAAGCCTGTGCCCACAGCGCCCCCTTCTGGGAATCTTTGGCAGCGCACCAGACCTCTTTATTTCACCACAGGGAAAGGCAGCTATGAGCAGTCTGTAACCCCACCCTTCCAGGTCTCTACAACTATCCCCCTCTGGAATGTCCTCCCCTCCCCTTAGCTCAACAGTTCTCTAACTTTAGCCTGCATCTGAATCACGTGGAGGGCTGGTAAAACACAGGTTGCTGGGCTCTACTCTTGTTTTCTGACTTAGTAATTCTAGGGTGAAGTATTTGCATTCTAAACCAGTTCCCAGGTGACGCTGACCCCACTTGGAAACAGCCTTAGCTAATCTCTGTGCACCCCATGAGGCTCAGATCAACTTCTTCCTTACCCAAATGTTCCACAAATGCCCCCATCTTTATCATAGAGTGCCAGAGCTCTGTAACTTTGACCAAGTTCTTTGACCTCCTTGAGCCTCAGTTTCCTCGTCCATAAAATGGAGTTAACAGGAGGGAGGGTAACGGGTGGGGCCACATCTATGGTGCATGTTAGAATGGGTACAGGCGATTGCACTAATGTACACAGCTATGATTTAACAAAAAAAAATAATAATAATAAAAAAAAATCCCTGCCCCCAAACTAATGTGATCTAAAGCTGCATCAACCACATTCCCTGTCAAGTCTTGCACGGCAAGCCGTACCAGAAGTACATGGTGGTGTATCAAATAAACAATTAGTTCTGATTGACATTTGGAGCAGAGGACACCGGTTTTAATCTTTCTAAACAGCAGATGTGGTGCACTGGCCTGCACCTGTAATTCCAGCTAAAAAAAAAAAAAAAAAAGGTAATGGAGGCAATTTGTGAAACGTACCTAGAGCGGTGCCTGTGGCTCAGTGAGTAGGGCACCAGCCCCAAATACCGAGGGTGGTGGGTTTGAACCCGGCCCGGCCAAACTGCAACAAAAAAATAGCTGGGCGTTGTGTGGGCTCCTGTAGTCCCAGCTACTCGGGAGGCTGGGGCAAGAGAATCACCTAAACCCAAGAGCTGGAGGTTGCTGTGAGCTGTGATGCCAGAGCACTCTACCTAGGGCAAAAAAGTGAGACTGTCTCTAAAAAAAAAAAAAAAAAAAAAAGAATTAGTACCTGACACATAGTAAGCACCCAATAAATGTTAGCTATTCTGTGGTCATTATTAGTGGTTAAAAAGGGGGGGGGGGGGAAGGTATTTTTTGTTGTGTTTGTGTTTTTGTTTTTTGAGGCAGAGTCTCGCTCTCACCCTGGGTAAAGTGCCATAGCACTATCAGAGCTCACAGCAACCTCAAACTCTTGGGCTCAAGTGAAGTGATCCTCTTGCCTCAGATACCCAGTTAACTTGTCTATTTTTAGTAGAGACAGGGTCTCACTCTTGCTCAGGCTGGTCTTGAACTCCTGAGCTCAAGCAATCCACCCACCTCAGCCACCCAGAGTGCTGGGATGACAGGCATGAGCTATCATGCCCGACTCATTTGCCAGCTTCTTGAGGACAGAGACAGCACATCATAGCAGGAACTTAGCATTCTTAGAGGAACTTAGCAACCCTTTAGTCCAGTTTCCCAAACCTAGCTGATGAGCACCATCACCCGGGATGTTAGTAAAAGTTCAGATGCCCTGGGGGCCACCCAGACCCAACTCTGAAAACTGGGCAACAAGTTAGGCATGTGTACTTTTAACAAGTCTCCAGGTGCCAGACTTAGGGACTACTTATTTACCCCTCGTATCTGATACAGAAACAGGGAAATGGAAGCCCAAAAGTCCTTTGCTCATCCATAGCCCCAGCTGCCTGGAGGCTGAGTTGGGATCAGAAACTGTCTCTTGATTTCTGGTCTGGTCCTTTTCCCACCACTTTGCATTATTTAAATGTAATCTCACCGACCCATAACCCTCTGCACAAATCCCTCTCCAACATGCATGAATGGCCCTCAGTTTAAGTATTTCCTGGGTGGAGGACTCAGCATGTGAGAAGGGCACTTGACCCATCGCTGAACATCTATTTCTCCAGCATTTGCTTTTTATTCAACCAAAATATTGCACAAGAGAACTTCTCAGCCTGGGATACAAGGTCCTCCCTGATCTGCTCGATACTGACCTCTCCCAAGTCATTCCCCCCCCCCCCCCAGGACCTCATTTATACCCTAACACCCATCCAGACGGTAGACACTGTCATGAGGGTACCACTTCTGCCTCCCCCACAACACCGGGTATACAGGAAGTTCAAGGGTGAGTGCATGGGGAAGGACAGATGAATGTATGTTCACAGGGCTCTAGAAAAGTCTAACTGCTTTGCCAGCACAAATAAATGAAGTATCATACTTCTGAGCCCTTGAAGCCAACCCAAAGTCTACTTTTGAAATGGAATTTCTCCTACATGAAATGCACCATGTAAAACTGCAGAAGGCCACCAGTCACGCAATCTGCATACCTGCTCCCACCCGGCCAGTCTCACCTGCACTCCTCTTCCTGCAGGATGTCTCACCTGTCCCATAGCTGACTGCTTGTTCCCACATGCTTGCTTTTTCATCTTTTCATGGCCTCAAGTGAGACTCTTCTCTTGTGCACCCAAATGAGATCATGTCTCTTGCCAGCTGGTCTTACTGGAGTCCCCCCTTATGAAAGGGAAGCATGTTCCCAGACTCAGTGGATGCGTGAAACCACAGTAGTCCCAAACTCCATCTATACCATGTTCTATCCTATATATACTTACAATAAATCTTCATTTATAAATTAGGCATAGTAAGAGATGAACAGTGAAACAATTAGAATACACTGCAATAAAAGCTACACGTGTGGTTCCTCTCAAAATTTCATTGTACCATACTTACCCTTCTTGTGGTGTGAGAAATAATGCCTACATGTCCGCTGAGGTGAAGGGAATAACAGAGGTACTGTGACCCAGCATCAGGCTTCTGTATTACCTTGTGAGGGTCATCACTTTCAGGTTATCCAGGACCATCATTTTCTGGAACTATAGCTGACCACAGGTAACTGAAACCTCAGGCAGTGAAACCATGGATGGGGGACATGGGGGACTAACGTACTTCTCCCAGAAGCCTTCCAGGGCCCAACCTCGGACACTCATCTTGGCTCTGTATCTCCATTGTATCACAATCACCAGCTGTCTGCTGTCTCATAGTAAGGAACGGAAGCCAGACCATGAGATCATGAGTTAAGCTGTTCTAACTTTCTCGGAGTTTTGAGGACAGCAACAGCTTCTTTATCTTACCTCTCCAGCTCCTAGATCAGGGGCACAGTAATAGCAGGTCAGTAAACACAGAATTTCTTTGGCCATCCAGCACTTGTTCAATAAACCCATGGCAACTGGAACCCTGCCGAACACACAGTACGTACAATACAAAAAATCTTGAGTCTTGGCTGGTGCCCATAGCTCAATGGTTAGGGTGCCAGTCACATGTTCTGAGGCTGGTGGGTTCGAAACCAGCCCAGGCCTGCTAAAAAAAAGAAAAAAAGCTCAGCATTGTGGCAAGCACCTATAGTCCCAGCTACTAGGGAGGCTGAGGCAAGAGGATTGCTTGAGTTCAAGAGTTTGAGGTTGCTGTGAGCTGTGATGCCACAGCACTCTACTGAGGGTAACTGAGACTGTCTCAATAAAATAAATAAAAATAAATATAAATAAATAAAAATCGTGAATCTTGTACACCACTATAAGCCCAGCAGAAAGTAGTCAGTGTCTGAGTAACTAAATAAATGCATAGCGAGGCTTTGGAGTCAGACAACTGCATTCCAATCCCACCCCCACATCTTGGTGGCTAAGATGTTAGTAAATCGCTCAACTGCTCTACATCCTCTCCACCATGGGTCCAGTATGACCTGCCTCTTGGACAGATCATTGTTCATACAGAGTTGAGCATGGTACAAAGTATGATGTAAGATGCTATCTTTAAGGGGGGTTCAAAATAACTAACTTGCCAGGGCAGAAAGGAAAAGCTGAGGAGTTAAAGCTGCCTGATTACTTAAAGTAATGCAACTACAAACAGAACTCAAGGTATGGTGCTAGGGCAAGCTAGAAAAGCACCCCAATACTCTTGGGCCCTTTATAACTGACCCTCCAGAGCCATCTCTAGCTTCTCTTCTCTCCAGAGTCTTCAAAGATCGCTGCTTCCCTCATCAAGCCACAGCTTCCCACTAGTGCTAAGTTGAAGGAGGGGATGTGTTCTCCCATTGTTGACTCAGCTTAGTAAAGTCAACTTTGCATTTTTATGAAAAGCTCTTCCAAAGCCTGTTGACAGTAGACTGTGGTCTGGTTACTGTCAGGTCCTACACAGTGCTAAATCTACAAGAATCCTCAAGTTCAAAAGCACAACTGTCCAATTTAAAGTGAATTCCCTCAAGTCCTTACTTCCTGACACACAGTTGCTTAGCACTACTTAGCCTTCTGAGTTAGGGTGCCTGAGCAGGTACCCTCGGAAACCCCAACCTAAACAGAAATTAACCCAAAGGACCAGGTGACTTCCCCAAAGACACCCAAATGGACTAGATGGAAGAGAAGCATACAGAGGGGACACATGACCAGAAGGAAGCTAGATAAGGGTACAAGACCACAGTAGGACCAGAACCTGAAGTGGACTGGAGAACACACCCCTGTCCCAAAGGACGTGGCCAACCCCCTAGCCCAGCCAACTGTCACCATGCAGGACAGTGGGCTACTTGCTTCTTCAGCTATTTCAAGAGACTGAAGTCTGGATCCTTGTATAAAACTGGCCAAGTTTCCAAATGATATGCCTATGTAACAAACCTTATAGGGAAGACTGCCAGTTTGACTTTTGCAACATCCCAGCTAAGGCAGTGTCCCTGGGAAAACAGGTTCAGCCTTCCTGAACACAATTCCCTCTTACAAAGAGCACAGCCCAGTAGAAATGCCCCATCCCCAATCTTCTGACTCCGAGGCCAACCCTTACTGAATTGAGGCTCCCTGCAGCTGCACTTTTTCTTATGACATGAAGATGCCTCACTTTATGCAAACCTTCCCCTCAGTTCCTGTTCTGTTGCTTCCACCACAGCTCTGCTCCTGGTGGCAACCTGTCCTGCCCCAGCAACCTTCCAGAATGGAACCCACAGCCTTGCCCCTGCATGCTGCTCACCACAGGCCTTCTCTATTCCACCCTACCTCAGTGGCTCCACCCCCTACAGTAACCTCAGCTGCACTGCTGGCCAAAAAAACCCAAGTAATCTGGTTTGGTGAAAACTGAAGCTCTGTGAGCCTAAATGCCCCAGTATTCCACACTTGCTCTGCCAGTAGGCTATCTGATCTTAATTCCTGCTTCTAGCAAAGAAGCAAGTTCTTCACCAGAGTTCACAGGGCCAGGAGTTTCACAAAACCAAGTATTGCAGCCTCAGCAAAGCCACAAATGGAGCACCTCCACCAAGCACCCTAAGCCAGCAAGTCCAGGTGCATCCTGCCCTCCCATCTGTAGGAATCCAAGCAAGGAGTAACACCATGTTCACTCCACAAGGCTCTGCCACCCTGCCTTCCAGCAACTTTCCTATCCCTTTGCTTCCATGAGTTGTTTTTCCTGGGTCCCCTTCGCTTTTCTACTGCTTCCTGAGATTTCTCTAACACTTTCATCCATATCCGGTTCTTGTTAAGATTTATAAACTTGACTCCCAGATGGACCCAAGTAAGGTCCAAACCAAAGAGATGACCTACAGGAAAAAGCAGCATAAGCCTAGGTCTAGGCGTGGAGGCTCATGCCTATAATCCTAACACTCTGGGAGGTCAAAGTGGATTGCCTGAGGTCACAGGTTCAAGACCAGCGTAAGAGTGAGACCCAGGGGCGGTGCCTGTGGCTCAGTGGGTAGGGCACTGGCCCCATGTGCCGAGGGTGGTGGGTTCAAGCCCAGCCCTGGCCAAACTGCAACAAAAGAATGGCCGGGCGTTGTGGCGAGCACCTGTGGTCCCAGCTGCTCAGGAGGCTGAGGCAGGAGAATCACTTAGGCCCAAGGATTTGGAGCTTGCTATGAGCTGTGACGCTATGGTACTCTACGAAGGGTGACAAAGTGAGACTCGTCTCAATAAAATAAAAAAGAGACCTAGTCTCTAAAAATGGCCGGGCAATGTGGCAAGCATCTTCAGTCCCCACTACTTGGAAGGCTGAGGGAAGGGGATTGCTTGAATCCAAGGGTTTTAGGTCCTGTGAGCTATGATGCCATAGCACTCTATTAATAGAGGGCAGAAGTGAATCTTGTCTCAAAAAAGTCACCTGTACCAACTCAGTAACTCTAAAATATCCCCTCCTCAAATTTCCCAACTTCATACAACCAACCTTAACTCTGAAGCCTGAATAGAACAGCATGAGGATCAGCATGTGGCAAACAGCAAGCAGCACACAAGATAACCCTTGATGTTCCTAAAAATCACAACCAGGTGACTTGTTTACCAGAAAGTGTAAGGATCTTTCAAATCCCCCACTTATACAACACTCATGTGCTCCATAAGGACAAGCCCACAGCACACAGATTATTACCCACAGATCCTATTTACTTCAGGTTAAATGAAGAGGCTGTGACCTAGTAATTTTAATTTCTATCGAGGCCAGCAAATAATTTTTAAAGTAACAATAATAATTTTAAAGTAGTAAGTTGAGACCCATCGACTATACTGACAGCAAATATTAACATGAGAATACCGACTAGCCCCATGTGCGCCCACATTGCTAACACCCCACACCTGACACCTTTGGGCTATTAAAGGTAAGGACAAACACCACTCCATTAGATGTTTTCCCTGAGTGTTTAATGGAACATGTAAACTTGGGAAGGAATTAGGCCAGGCACGCTGGCTCATGTCTGTAATCCTAGCACTCTGAGAGGCCAGGGCAGGTGGATTGCCCTGAGCTCACAGGTTCGAGACTAGTCTGACTAAGAGTGAGACCCCCATTCTAAAAATAGCTGGGCATTGTGGAGGGCTCCTGTGGCCGTACCTACGTGGGAGGCTGAGGCAAGAAAATCGCTTGAGCCCAAGAGTTGGAGGTTGCTGTGAGCTATGACAACACAACACTCTATCGAGAGCAACACAGTGAAAATGTCTCAAAAAAAAAAGTAACAGCAGACTAACTTTTGATACCCCCAGGAAACTGTAAATATATTTCCAACAACCAGACACATGAAAAGTCTTTATTAATCCTCTCGTGAAAAATCTATACAATGGCTGCAGATAACATCACTGTGCAGTCTTTAGTCCTTCGCCTGTCAATCAAGAGAAAGAAGGTTAGTCAGCAACTGCCTTTAAAATTCTTTAAAAATTAGTCTTCATAAAATCCAAAATTAATAACACTCATGCAGAACAAAGATTAGTAACCTAAAATACAAAGTTATTTTGCACAACCATAACAATGTTGTGAAAGAAAACTTACAAATGTTCAAGGAAAAAAAAAAAAAAACTTACAAACATTCAAGTTAGGAATGAAACAAACCAAAAAAAAAAAAAAAAGGGTTGTTAAACATTCCTACATTTTAAAAACAAAACCATGTCACTGTTAGTTACAGGTTAAAACTCCTCAGAACATTTATAAATCTACTTCTAAATGTTTTTCATATGACCTACTTTAACTAAGGAGTCTAGTGATCTCAATCAAAAGCTTGAATTATACCTGTTATCCAATCTCCAGCTCACTGAATTAGTGGCAGGGAAGGGAAAGAGAGGGAAGAGGGAAAGAAACATTTCATTAATAGTCCCTTTTCAAACTCCAAAACAATCTGCATTTAAGTGCATGCAATCAGATACCTTAAAGTTGACCATTTTGTTCTTTGCAATTGTATATACAGCACCCCTTAAGACACACTGATTTTACTACTCTCAACTCTAAGAACACTTTGCCTGATTACTGTGGTTCTTATGCAAACAAGGCAGCAGGAAGACTTCACAATGAAGAGATCCTTATATCAATGTGGTTACCAGTCCAGGATATCGAGATGCCACTGCCTATGAGTTGATGAAGTACGCGTACCTCAGTCCTTTTGCTCTGCCCAACATTGTGTTGGGCACACTGACACCACTGTTAAGACTCCAGAATCATCACAGATTAAAGTCTAATTTAACCTCAGTGAGAGCTCTAAATATCAGCCAAGTCTTTTAACACATTAACTGTAACTATCATGGGAGTTATATGCTTCTTATGCTAGTTTTGAGCCCAGGGGCTCATGAAGCAGCATATACAACTTACATCTCTTGACCTCACTTGACCTAATAAAAACACCGTAGCCCCAAGAAAAACAATTTTTTTTCTAGTGTGGAAGTCACCATTCACGGTGGCACCTGTAGTTCAGTGGATAGGGTGCCAGGCACGTACACCAAGGCAGGCAGGTTCGAACCCTCATGGGCCTGCTAAACAACGACAACTCCAACAAAAAAATAGCCGGGCATTGTGGTGGGCACCTGTAGTTCCAGCTACTCAAGCGGCTGCGCCAAGAGAATCGCTTAATACCAAGAGTTAGAGGTTGCTGTGAGCTGTGATGCCACAGCCCTCTACCCAGGGCGACAAAGTGAGACTTTGTCTCAAAAAAATAAAAATTGTTGGCTCAGTGCCTGTAGCTCAAGCGGCTAAGGCACCAGCCACATACACCAGAGTTGGCGAGTTCAAATTCAGCCTGGGCCTGCCTAACAACGACAACTACAACCAAAAAATAGCCAGGCGTTGTGGTGGGCGCCTATAGTCCCAGCTACTTGAGAGGCTGAGGCTAGAGAATCGCTTAAGCCCAGGAGTTGAAGGTTTCTATGAGCTGTGATGCTATGGCACTCTATCCAGGGTGACAGCTTGAGGCCTTGTCTTAAAAAAAAAATAAAAAAAACACACTGTGGCAGTGGCCATAGCTCAGTCAGCAGGGCTCCAGCCACATACACCTAGGGTGACGGGTTCAAACCTAGCCCAGGCCTGCTAAGCAACAATCACAACTGCAACCAAAAAACAGCCGGGCGTTGTGGTGGGTGCCTGTAGTCCCAACTACTTGAGAGGCTGAGGCATGACAATCGCTTAAGCCCAAGAGTTTGAGGTTGCTGTGAGCCATGATGCCAGGGCCCTCTACCCAGGGCAATAGCTTGAGACTGTCTCAAAAAAAATAAAATAAAAATAAAAACACACCATTCACAGCCAAAAAGTAACACAAATTAGTATTTTAGAAGAGGCATAAGTTAGATTAAGTAAAAATACAACTGTTCTTCAAATATGAGACTGCTTATGCCTGTTTGCTGTGGCTCAGGCCTGTAATCCTAGGACTCTGGGAGGCTGAGGCGGGTGGATCCTTTGAGCTCAGGAGATTGAGACCAGCCTGAGCAAAAGCAGAGACTCCCATCTCCACTAAAAATAGGAAAAAAATTAGCCAGGCATGGTGACATACACCTGTAATCCCAGTTACTCAGGTGGCAGACGCAAGAGGATCGCTAGAGTCCAGGAGCTTGAGGTTGCTGTGAGCTATGATGTCATAACACCCTAGCCTGGAGCAACAATGAGACTATCTCAAAATTCATTCATTCATTCATTAAATAAAACGCTACAACCAAAAGGCAATAACAAATACTGATTCTAACAGTGATTAAAAAGTACATAGCTGAACAAAACAGTGATTAAAAAGTACATGGCTATGCCTGACAATTTTTTTTTTTTGGAGCCAAATAACTTATGTGCTCATTCATGCATTCATTTTCCACTGGCTTTTCAGAGTAGTGCTAGTGAGATGCACCAGCTCAACTTGATGCAGGAACATTGATGGCCCAGGTCCCCACTGGTAGCCCCTCTGTATAAGTGGGACTCAAAGGCTGAGTGCATTAACTCTTGAGACTCAAAAGCTGAATGAAGAAAAGAAGCATGGGTTAGACGTCCTTCAGACCTAGGTCAGAAGACAAACTCTGACTGCAATTTCTCTCAATAGCTACAATGTTCAGAAACAGGAAGCAGTTCTCAGTAGTGAGTGCTCTGCACGCAGCTCATTCATTACCACAAACTCCATGGCACTGGGAATTAGTCCTGGGTGGCCAATACTAAGTTTATTGCCTTGCTTGGCAGGGAGTGATTGCAAAAGGAAAACCACAGAAGCAGCAGCCATACTGTTTCAAAACTCCACTACCCTCATCCCACTCTTAGCCCTCTTCCCATTACAAACATGGGCTGTTCAAATGTGCAAAATATGTTCAAAATGGGGTAGGGGGCCATTCTGATCAAACACTTACTGAAAAAGAGTATCTACCAAAGGCTTTGATGGGAATATAAAATTACCTCAAAAGTTTTTCTATTTTAGGCCAGGTGCAGTAGGTAATGCCTGTAATCCTAGCACTCTGGGAGGCCGAGGCAGGTGGACTGCTTGAACTCACAGGTTCAAGACCAACGTGAGCAAAAGTTGAGACCCCCATTTCTACTAAAAATAGAAAAACTGAGGCAAGAGAATTGCAAAAGTTGGAGGTTGCTGTGAGCTATTGACACCTCAGCATTCTACCCAGGGTGACAGCTTGAGACACTGTCTCAAAAAAATTAAATAAAAAATAATAAAAATAAATAAAAAATACAAATTAAAATGAATTAAAAATTAAATTAAATTAAGCTGGGCATTGTGGCAGGCATCTGTAGTCCCAGCTACTCGGGAGGCTAAGGCAAAAAAATTGCTTAAACCCAAGAGTTTGAAGTTGCTGTGAGCTATGACTCCACAGCAGTCTACCAAGGGCAAAAAACTGAGACTATGTCTCAAAAAAAAAAAAACAAACCTTTTTCTATTTTAAAAAAAGATGGCTGTGATCCTAGCACTTTGGAAGGCAGAGTCAGGATCCCTTCAGCTCAGGAATTCAAGGCCAGTCTGAGCAAGATGAGACCCCCATCTCTACTAAAAATAGAAAAATTATCCGAGCATTGCCAGGTGCCTGTAGTCTCAGCTAATCAGAAGACTGAGGCAGGAGGATCACTTGAACCCAGGAATTTGAGGTTGCTGTAAGCTGAAAGGCTGAAGCAGGAGGATCACTTGAACCCAGGAGTTTGAGGCTAGTAGGCTGACACCTTGGTGCTCTCACCTAAGGGCAAAAGAGTGAGACTGTCTCCAAAAAAAGGCACTAGGCTGAATTTTAGAGTTTAGTTAATAAGGAACAATGAAAATGGTCAAAGGCAGCTTTAAGCAGATACCAAGACAGAGGCGTTGCCAGGTTTTATGTACCATTTACCACAGCTGCCAGAGAATCATCTGGTTTCCTGGCTCCAGAGGCAAAGACGGTGCCCAGGATGAGAGCCTTTCCCAAGCCCAGGGTTAAGTAAAGCCATTTCCTTACTGTGATGCTCTGGGACACAGCATTTCTCAAGTGGAAGTTAAAAGATGTCCACTGGGTAGTGCATCCACCTTCCTCCAATAAGTCACTTCATCGTGTTAACATGCATTTTTGAGTTTCCAAATTAAACATGATTAAAGAGTTTTCCTCCTTTGTTCATTATACACTACCTTAGATATCATTGGCATTGTAATAGACCACACTATAAACTGTTGTCCAAAAGCCAACATGCAAAGCATCAAAGCAAACTCAGTGAAGGTGATGCATCCCCACACCGTGCTCATAATCTCAGTACCTGCTAGACACTTCATTTCTGACGAACAACAAATCCAAGAAGTAGAAGGGAAAAGCAAAAAAAAAAAAAAAAAAAAAAAATTCACAGAACACTTGATTATTTGTAATTTAACAACCCAACACCTTAATTCTATTCAAATTATTTACAATGCACAACTATTTCAACTATTTGTAGCTGGCAAAGCTGGGAAACTGCTTATCATTAAAATCACTTAGGTCATGGCCAACTGGAGAGGAAAGCAATCTGAGATCCTTGCTGCCTCTCCAGTGTGCCAGGAAAACACGTGAGCCACGTTGATCCAACTGCTTCTTAAACCAGTGTCCAGCATCATGTTAAGAAAGTAAGTTAAATCCCAGGGAGCAAGATCTGCTCCCCTTTAACAGTGTTTGCCAATTAGCAGTAAAATGAAAACTTTTGGTGATGGGGCTTGAAAAATTCTCAATGCAATCATGAACCAAGGTGGCCCTCGTTACGCTATTCTGTGAGAGGTGAGACAAGCTACTCTACTGAGGTAAGACACTACCATACGTAGCTTCTCAAAGCATGTTACCTTCTGGAATCCAAAAGATGAGGGAAAGAAGAAACATTAAAAAAGGTTATTAAGAAAAACTCCTTTTCTAGAAACTAAAGACATACAATTAATGGCATTTCTGTATTTTCCTTGATGAACTATACCTTTTTGCCAGCACCAACATTAGCCTTTGCAGTCCCCCTGACTTTCTTCATTCTGTTCTTGCGTTCCTTTCGCTGCTTTCTTGATGTCTTTTTCTTCTCATACAGGCCATGCTGAAGGAGAAAGGCATGTTAGGTCGATGA
>CAUYPK010096618.1:0-35432 GCA_963574355.1 Loris lydekkerianus
CGGCTAGCGCCGGCGCGGGGGCGGCGTACCGCGCGCACCGGCCCGGGGGGGGGGGGGGGGGGGCCCGCCCCGAGCCAGATCCTTTGTGTCTTTGTCGTGGGTGGGGGAGAGGGTTTGTGTGAGGCTGTGTTAGACAACCCCCCCCAAACATACTGGTTCCAAGAAAGCTCAAATGCACCCAGATTGATTGTTATGTGACAGAAATAAACTTCCGTTATGTTAAGCCACTGAAATTTTGTGATTTATTTTTCATAGCCACTGGCAAAACCTTAATTAACAGAGTGATCGTACTAGATATATCTACAAGCAAAGTAGTCTGGGCATCCAGATGGTAGTAGCTGCCAGAAAAATGTGGCACAGAATATATCAATTTTACTATTAAATTTCTCCACTATCGCGCTACCATGGTCAGAGTCACTGGGTCGGCTAAACTAAGTGTAACTGAAATTCAGAAGTTCTTATGGTCAACCTGAGCATTTAAAAGAACCTTTTACTCTAACAATATTGTGGGTGATAAGACTTAACTGCAATTGTGCCTGACTTCAGTTGTCTACAATAAATTATATTCTTGGCAGTCTCCAAAATTCAAGGATATTTCCTTGGGACTCTTTATCTTCAGTTTTCTGAAAAACAGCTCTTCTTTCCCAGCCATAGGGTCCATGTGAGAGGACTTACTGTTTTGGGAAGGGAGAAAGAACACATCAATTCCCGGTACTAATGTGAATAATTCTTCTGGAGACCCTGTGCAATCTCTAATAAAAAATGTCTACAACATGTTCAGATGTCAAAGTTCTGACTAAAAGTAAAGTTATGCCTCCTTTTTAATTAAAAAAGTACAAAAAGTATAAATCACCTACAACTAATAAATCTTTGTTTAAATGATGAATTGAATGCTAATGAAAGGCTGTTTGTTTATTTTACATCTGTTAATATAGTAACTAGTGATAAGGTGCCCTCTCCAAAGAAAACAATTAGAAAGTAGGTGTTGATTCACAGCTAAATTGTTGCGATGAAGAGGTGTTCTCTTCAGCGTGTTGAACACAAAGGCTTGAAATAAATAACAAGTACAAAGACCCTCAAGGTTTTTTTTTTTCTTTTTTTAAAATCACAGCTTGTAGCAAATGGAATGACCATCTAAAGAGCTTCTACTTCACACTGACCCTAATCTATGCTTTTTGCAGCTCAGCCTCTGGTTGGTCAATCACAGATGCTGCTCAAGGCTGTAAGCAATTTCACTCATTTCAAGTTTGTGTTATGGCTGGGCGTGATGGCTCACAGCTGTAATACTACCTTGGGCATTCGAGACCAGCCTGAGCAAGAACAAGACCCCATCTCTCAAAATAGCCATCCACTGCAGCAGGTGCGTCTAGTCCCAGCTACCTGGGAGGCTGAGGCAAGAGAATCACTTGAGCCCAAGAGTTTGAGGTTGCTGTGAGCTATGACACCACAGCACTCTACCAAGGGTGACAAAGTTAGACTGTCTCTCAAAAAAAACCAAATACATAAAAAATAAAATAAAATAGGGCGGTGCCTGTGGCTCAACAGAGTAGAGTGCCGGCCCCATCTGCCAGAGGTGGCGGATTCAAACACAGCCCCAGCCAAAAACTGCAAAAAATAAAATAAAATAAAACAAAATCTGTGTTACACTCATCCACTAAAAAGGTCAAATTACCAGGAAGCCTTTTGATGTAGACAGAATTTTTCATTTAAAACCATACATACCAAAATATAACAGTTTTATCTTGGGAAAGGGTTTGTTTCGACTAAATTGAATGTGAAAAGTCAGCCAAATGGGGCATTTCCCATAATGGAAAGCAAATAACGGGTTTCCTCTGTGAACTTTAGTCAGTGCTATGGGGACATTCTCTCCCTGCAGCTGTCCTCTTTCCCCTGGTACGTGTAAGGCCTCTCCATCCTTGTACCGTCAGTGGTACTGCTGACCGCCCACCTCATCCTTCTGTTTACACTCTGAATATCTATACTGAGAGACCATCTCAGTCTTGTATATGTACAAGCTCATCTCGGTCTGTCACACAGAAGTTCACATCCAAATGTCAGTACAGTGAGGATTTCTGTACCCTGTACATCAAGGTAGCTGGAGAGGAGGGGCCCCGGCTGATGACGCCAGAGCCCAGGTCTCAAGTCAGCTTCAGGAGAACTGCACTTGGAACAAAGAATGAAACACCAGCATTTTTAAAACACAGGATCATCGTATTGAAAATGGTGCTTAACCTTTTGCACAGTATTTTATCAACATCATGGAGTGATATTTGAAAAGCAGAATATTGTATTTTAAAATGTTAGCTGTTTCCATCACATGGTAGCCTAAAGTCTAAAAGCAATACATGACTGGGAAAAAACTTCCATATGTTCTTAACTCATTTGAAGGCCTAAGTCAAGCTCTAGCTATGTCCTCCTCATTTATTTATTTCACCATAATCCAACTTATTTTAAGAACTACCCTGTGGATAAAATACTACATTTTATTTAATCTAAGACTCACAATTATTTCATGTCATACTGTCATTTACTGGACCACTAGAAAACAAAAACATTGCTAATTAATTATATGATGCAAACAATTTTGAGAAATTTTAATTTCTGAAATGTTAAAATGTGACAAAAAAGTTCAAGAATCAGTGAAGTGTGGCTGGGAGCTGAATGTCACTCATTGGTTAGGGCACCAGCCCTGCCCACCAGTGTTGGCGAGTTTGAACCTGGCCTAGGGCTGCTTAACAAAAAAAAAAAATTAAAACAAAAATCAGTGAAGTGAGATACCTGACAGAACATGAATGATGCAATAGGTAAGTATTTTATAGAAATGTAATACAAAAAGAATGAGATACAATAGCAGAAAAATTTTTTGATATCCAATTATTGTCCACAATTAATACCAGTTACTTATATCACGTAAAATTATAATTTTAAAGGCATAAAGGATATTCAGACTTATAGTGGTTTACATTACTATGTGACATTCATGATTAAAGGAATGCAGGATTGTAATGTACCTTTGGTAGCTGGTGACCATGGTTTCCCTCAGAGTAGAACAGAATATAGTCTAGGAAATAGAATTTTCACTGAGTCGCTTCACACCTTTGGAACTGAGCACCATGCAGGTTAGTTATGCAAATTTAACAAAATCATTAAAGCAGCCTCTCTTTAAAAAACTGAGGGTATAGAATGAGTGTTTGATTTTTCTTGTCTACTGGATTAGGAACAAAACCTGTGAGCAAGATTTCAGAGCCTCAGCTCATCACAGGCTCTCCACTGAATGCTTCTGAGAGAAAATATTTGTCCTCTAAGAGATGACATCCACCCTGGGTTTTGCAAGAGAAACATCCTGCTCTTTGCATGTGAAATGTCCGTTGCTGCCTTTGACTGAGGAAGTTCCTCAGCTTCTTCAGGAGAGGCTAAACTTAAACCTCAGAATGAGCTACATACTTGGGGTTTCCAAGGAAGCATTTGGATTATAACAAGACCTGATCTTTTTGGGTAAATTCATGTGGCAAGGTACAAAAAGGGTTTTCTGAGACATTCCTGGATGTCTAAATGCCTAAAGAAGCGGTGCTCGAGGGTAACATGCACACACTGAAGAGCAATCCTGAGCGCCCAGCCTGGGAGGGCAGCAGCACTGTAAAGGCCCTGCCAGCCTCAGACCCTCTCCACCCAGCAGCCACGGCCTGCAGTCCCACAGAAACATGGCTTAGTGGATGTTTGCTTCTAAGTTTTCACCCAACTGCCTCTAGCTGACTGGCATTCTCTACTTTGGGAAGGTTTCAGATTTGGACCATACGTGGGTGTGGAGGATGCAGATGAGTGAGCTGACAGGCCTGCGGGGAAAGCATGTGGGATCCGTCAGACTGCCTTCATAAAACAGGAGGCAGTAAAATGGGGAAATCTGGCTCAAAACTGTGTGGATTAAATATATGAATTTCCTATTGGTTTTGTGTCTCTGGAGAGCCCTAAGACAGATATCTGTTAGATGTGTGGTTCTGAAATGCAGTACTGGTTTATTTGAATATGAGAAAGATGGATCCTGCAATTCCTCTACTAGTATACATCCAGATGACCAAAAAAATGTTACAACAAAGATATTTGCACCAGAATGTTTATTGCAGCCCAATTCATAATTGCCACATCATGGGAAGCAGCCCAAGTGCCCATTGACCCATGAATGAATTAACAAATTGTGGTATGGGTCTACCATGGAATATTATGCAGCCATAAAAAGGAGACTTTACTTCTTTTATGTTTACATGGATGAATATGAGAAAGATTGTTGAACTGCATTCTGATAGATCTCTTTTAAATGACCCTAAAGGGTAGTGTGGTGGCTCATGCCTGTCATCTCAGCACTCTGGGAGGCTGAGCCAAGTAGATTGTTTGAGTTTAGGAGTTCGAGACCAGCCTGAGCAAGAGTGCGACCATGTCGCTACTAAAAATAGAAAAACTACCTGGACATTGTGGCAGGTGCCTGTAGTCCCAGCTACTCAGGAAGCTGAGGCAAGAGGATCGCTTGAGCCCAATAATTTGAGGTTGCTGTGAGCTATGTTGCCACAGCACTCTACCCAGGGTAGCAGAGTTCTCAAAAAAAATAATAATAATAAAAGACCCTAAAGTTCTTGTACTCTTGGCTTTTATCAAGCACATACTGAGGGTAAAGTGCTATCCTGGTCTTTATAGGCGGGCAAAGGCATAACTCCTGTGTTTGTAGAACTTACACTCTGTCATTTTCCACAAATGTATAATCCTACTATGCTGAGTTTTGTGATGACTAAACCACTTAGTCCAATTATTCAATGAAATATAAAAAGTGGATGGAGACCTCAAAGACGCTTATCTCAATCTTTTCTTTCTCTTCATTTATTACCTCATGACTTGCCCCTTTGTGCATTTTTATTTTGTTTCATTAGAAATGGAAAGTACTTTCATCTGGATATCAAAGGCTCCACCTCCCCTGGAGCAGGTCACAGCCAAATCAGAACATCTTTTGTGGAACATCCTCCAATGGGGGTCAGCAATGGAGAGCCAGAGTGCGCTGGGCTTCCACATAAATAGACAAACATTGTAAGGGTTAAGAGTTTCTCAATGCTGAAATACACTCAGTAAAAATTAGGATGTGTTTTATACAGAAGGAAGGGGAATAATGTCCATCGGTTACTAGAAAATCCGTCCGTCCACTATGCAACTGTTGACTGTTATATCTCCCAATCTAATTCCTCACTTAATTGATGTTATCCTTATGGGGTGCTTAAATGATTCAAATATATATTTGTTAACTTCCAGGTGAACCAATTTTAAATGTATGAGCTATTATTGAGGACAAGGCCACAATCTGATCACAATCTATTACTATTATCTAATTAACCTCAGCTGCCACCTCAGTCTCTTCTAGGGGTGTCCAGCCTTTTTTTTTTTTTTTTTTTTTTTTTTTTGCCACACATGGAAAATGAAGAGCTGTCTTAGGCCACACATTAAATACACAAACATTAACAGAAAAATGAGCAAAAAAAAAAAAGTCCAGCTATAATTTCTGCGTTATCTGACAGTACAGCTAAGCAAAATAACCCTCAAATAATCCCCATGCCACCCTCAAGCTGCAGCTTGGATTCCCCTACAAGCTTCTGCCTGTGACAACCACTGTGCCCGGAATTTGTTGGCTCCAGTTTTCACCAAGCAATTTCCTTGTCTTTTAGACATAAGCTCAGATGTTGCCAATTCAGCAAGGTTTTCTCAGGTTGATCTAAACATTCTCCACTCCTATGCAAGAACACTATATGAAATCTGGCCTGGCTCGATGGCTCATGCCCATAATTCTAGCACTCTGGGAGGCTGAGGTAGGTGGATTGCTTGACCTCAAGAGTTCGAGACCAGCCTGAGCAAGATTAAGATCCCACCTCTTAAAAAAGAAAAAAACAGGAAAAAATAGCTGGGTGTTGTGGCAGGTGCCTATAGTCCCAGCTACTCAGGAGGCTAAGGCAAGAGAATCGCTTGAGCCCAAGAGTTTGAGGTTACTAAGAGGTATGATGCCACAGCACTCTACCAAGGGTGACATAGTGAGACTCTGTCTCAAAAAAAAAAAAAAAAAAAAAGAATATTACATGAAATCAGACTTACTGTGTAATCCCATGAGTACAGAGATTAGACCTTATTGACTGGCTGATCCTCAGGTTTTAAAGCAGGACTTGGCACATAATACATGCTCAGTCAATGCTCAGTGGATGAATAAATGAAAGGAACCATGCACATAAACCATACCTATCTTGAAATCAGGGTTTACCCCTGATCAGGTCTGAATAATCCCATTCAATTCATCCCTTTTGCATTCATCTAACTTGTACATATCAAATGTGTAATTATCCAACAAAATCTTCAACTTCTCTTCAGATTATTCCGAAACTGCAGGCATCATATGTGGGGTTCTTCTACAAACAAATATCTATAAAAATTTAACATACAACTATGAGAAAGGATAACATCACATTAAATTTTCTTTTGTGACTCTTTTTTAAAAAATTGAATAAAGAACAAAACTGATTTATGCAGTAAGTTGAGTCTTTTTGTTGTTTTAAATTTCTATGAGCTAGCCCCTCCATGTACACACATATACATCTCTTTATTCCTAAAGACAGACTTGATACTCCAAATCTTTGGAATTCTTATATTTTTATGTCATTATTTCACTGCACTTGGACAAGCCAAAGCAAGTAAATTCTGGGATAGGCTCTACCATATCTGCAAGGCATATTTTCAGATAATAGAGGTGACTTCAAAATTGTAGTTAACGTACAATGTGTGAAACATGTAAGAAAGCTGTTTTTCCATTGATAGCAAATTCTTTCTAATAAAAATTCTAATAAAAAGGCTGTTTTTCCATTGATGGCAAATTCTTTCTAATAAAAATTCCATATACTCATCTGGTTCTTGAAAATATCCTTAATGAGAAAAAAGTAGGTAAACTGAAAGGAGGCCTACTTTTCCCTTCTTTAGAGATCAGTGGAAACCATTAATTTTAAAATAATCATGCCTTATTATCTCTGATATTTTGAATGATTCCCATAAGCTCCCCGTTCTTCTGAAGGGAATCATAGCAGTAGCTCGAGCTGCCTTTTTAGGAGTGATCCTTCATGAGAGGAGAGCAAAAAAGAACTTTACCCTTTTTGGTGATTTCAGAAACACAGCAGGTGAATTCCTCAACTAGCCTTCCATCACTATTAATGCCATTTAGATGACAGTTTAAATTCCCTGAAGGGTCAATGATCAGAGAAACTGGCCTTAGATCTAGAGCGGGGTTTTCCCCTTTGGTATCTGACCTGCAAATGAAAAGAAAAATTATTGCTGCTCTTTGTTCATTCCACCAACTTTTTTTGTTTTTGCTTTTGCTTTTGTTTTTGTTTTTGTGACAGAGTTTTAAGCTGTCACCCCTGCCCTGGGTAGAGTGCTTTGGCGTCATAGCTCACAGCAACCTCCAACTTGGGTTCAAGCAATCCTCTTGCCTCAGTTTTTCTATTTTTAGTAGAAATGGGGTCTCACTGTTGCTCAGGCTGGTCTCGAACTCGTGAGCTCGAGCAATCCACCCGCCTCGGCCTCCCAGAGCGCCAGGGTCACCCAGTGTCTTTTGTGTGTTTCGTTGCTCTTCCGTGGGAGCAGCGTTTTAAATCCTCGGCAACCAATCACAGGTGCTGACGGGGCAGACCTGCCGCAGCCCGGGACGGCTCTGGGGGCTCCCGGAGCGCTCGAGGGCATCGGGCAGCCTGGGCAGGGTGGGCGCGGGGGCGCTGACCTGGGGCAGCGGGGATGGCGCCCCTTCACAGTGCGTGAGGAAGTGTTCAGCATTCAGCCATGAGCCGCGTCCCTAAGGAGCGTGGAGGAGGGGATGGAAGGTGAACGAACGCAGTGAGCAAGCTCTCGACACACCCAAGGAGGGAGAAGGGTCAGCTGACTACCGCGTCCGTCCGCTGCTATAAATAACCTCTAGCTCTTTACCTTGAAGTCGCGCAGAATACGCAGACCCTGGACGAGAAGGAGCGCCCGGGCCAGAAGCAGCGGGTGTGCGAGATGTGGGAGCCGGGAGGGCAGCTGGGATGATGCCCTGGGGGCCGGAGGGGAAAGCCGGCCGAGGGCGGGCAGGGTCAGGGTCAGGCGGCAGGGCTCGGCTCCAGCAGGCCGCCATCTCAAGCACCGGAGGGCTTAAGGGACATGACACCGGGAGGTGTGCACTTCAGACAGTCACTCCTGCCCCTGTGCAGGGGTCGGACTCAGAAGGGGGGTGAAGACAGGAAGGCCAAGTGGGAGGACGCCTGGCCAGCTGCGACCCCCCAGCCCTGATCTGTTGTTGTTGTTAAATCACAGGTGTGTACATTAGTGCAATCAAGGGGTACAATGTGCTGGTTTCATATACAATCTGAAATATTCTCATCAAACTGTTCAACGTAGCCTTCATGGCATTTTCTTAGTTATTGTATGTAGACAATTGTATTCTGCGTTTAGTAAGTTTCACCTGTACCCATTCTAAGATGCACAGTAGGTGTGGCCCCACCCAATACCTTCCCTCCACCCTAATCTCCCCCCTCCCTTCCCCTTCCTTGGTCCTTTCCCCATATTCTTGTGCTATAGTTGGGCATTTACAAAACTCAGTCATAAAAATAAAGTATATAGTGTTTTGTTTTGTTTTTTTTTCTAAATACCTCAAATGATTTTATAGCCCAAACTGCTGTCTTTCCTTTAGAGAACTTTGAACCTTAAGTTACCCTCTAAATCAGTGGTTCTCAACCTTCCTAATGCCATGACCCTTTAATATAGTTTCTCATGTTGTGGTAAACCCTAACCATAAAGTAGCAACAAAAATAATTTTACGGTTGGAGGTCAACACAACATGAGGAACTGTATTAAAGGGTCATAGCATTAGGAAGGTTGAGAACCACTGCACTAAATAAAGCATATGGCTCTTCAAACAGTGCCATCCTGGGATAACAGCCTACATTTCACAGAAGTAACTATGATACACATGTAAAAAAACAAAGACAATGCACTTACACCTCACATAATCCTGGGTAAGCCCTCCTGTGAATTTCTTCAACTATTTTGTCCTTCTCCAACTCTGATCTGTCCTTCTCCAACTCTGATTACACTTCTGAACAAGTTAGCAGTAAACATGAAGCAACTTTCTTTTTCTAATTTCAGAATATTATAAAGATACACAAGATTAGGTCCCATTGTTTCCATTTGTAGGGAAAGTGGGAATCCTCCTTGTTTCCTTGAAGTGTGCCATATACCTTTGCATTGTTTCCTTTGGGCAGGAGCTTGCTAACCCTCTTCCCTCCCTTCTCCCATTTTGCATTTAATTAAGCTTCTTTCTCAAGCCAACATGTAGTTACTAATCAACTAGTTTCAATTTAGTATTGAGCACATGTGTGCTTGTTTTCCCACCCCTGTGATACTTTACTTTAGGAGAATGTTCCTCCAGATTCATCCTGGTTGTTACAAAAGATACAAAGCCTCCATCTTTTTTAAGGGTAAATAGTATTCCATGGTATACACATACCACAGTAAACAGTGGGTGAAGGGAGAAGGGAACAGCCACGTACTGTTGCCAGGACTGCAAATTAATATAGCCTTTATGGAAAGAAATATGGAGAGTCCTTAAAGATTTGAAAGTAGACCTTCTATTTGATCCTGCAATCTAATAACTAGGTATCTATGCAAAAGTGAAAGTCATTTTTCCATAAGGACACTTGTACTCAAATGTTCAAAACAGCCTAACTCACAATTGCAAAGATATGAAAGCAACCAAAATGTGCATCACTCCTGGGAGAATGGGGACTGGAGACCCCATTCTTGGCAAAGGAAAGCATCCCCAGGAAAAGAGGAAAACTAAAAAGTAAACTGAGCAAATCAGAACAAAGAAAAGTCAGCTAGTTTACATTTAAGCTAGCCATTGCTAGCAAGCTTCTTGACTTTTCTGAAATTCTAGCCTGTTGGAGATATAGGTTACAAACACCCATGCTGGGTCTGTGAGCACTCTGAGGAGAATGATGGCCATAGAAGAGATTATGACAAGTCCTAGGAAAGATACATCTTCTAGGGCATTTCCTGCCCATTAAATAGGCAAAGCAAATACCCCTTGTGGAGATTTGCATTTGCCTGGGGCAGAGACCATGGGAGTAGCTCAAGGTCTGAGATATGGGCAGAAGAGCTTATACCCCTTATTGCAGAGGAAAATCCTCTGTGGTGGTAATGGGTGGAAATTGCCTCCCTCACACCAATCCCTCGGAGGAGATTAATGCTGGTGGGGTTTTACTCCACAGAAGCTAGCAGAACTTAACATTTCCCTAGAAATCTGTGTGTGTGTGACTTCAAGCAGAGGCTCTCCCAATAGAAGGCTGGGATTTCAGATTTCTGAAGGCCACCCTTAAGGTTAATTATAATAACAACAGGAGCTGTTATGCTCAATCAGAGAAACCGCTGATGTCTTTGTTCCCTCCCTCATCTTACCCTCTGGGCAAATAGACTTCAATAAAATCAGAGTGGAGCAAACGTCTGGGCCATTGCCAGAATCTCACAATAGGGAATGGACCCCTGAGCTCCACTTTTAATTCTACTCCATGTCTCTTGTCTTTCTTTACTGTGGCTTCCAACTCTATATTTCTTCAGTCAATCCCCACCCATTTCCACAGGTCTCTGCGGACACTGCTCTAAGGGTGGAACCCCAACACATCACCACATGAGGGGACTTTCTAGTGGTTCACATGTGCCAATCTCTGTAAGCAGCCACATCTTAAGGAAGAAATTTCCTCATTGCCTTTTGAATCCTTCATAGCATTCTGCAAGTATTTGAAAAATATTTGCCGAAGTCTTGCTTCTTCCCCACCAACAAAGCCACATACAGGGGTAAAATATTACCCTACAAAGATAGAAAGGGTTTTTTTCGTTTGTTTTGTTTTTTGTCATATGACAAAGATGATCCATCTTAAAGAAGGTTCAGGGGCTGAAAGTGAATATAAGAGGTTCTTCTCCAGGCATTAAGGAACTGTCACTGGTTCTCCATAGAGTAGAAAGCAATCAAGTCCTCATGGACACTTGCCCTTAGCACATGGTGGCCCACTAACTGGGCCAGCAGAGTAAAACAATTATCCAGGTGACTCACGGAGAGAAGCCATTTTTAGTTGAAATATCTAAGCAGCCCGAGCTAAAGTAGGTTGTCACCTAGGTCATTCAGGCAAAAGCAGGTTGTTTTGTTTAAATTTTCTGGTAGTAGGGGGAAGAGCAGAAGTCGACTAATAAAAGTTCAGCAAGCAGCTCTCTCAAAACTCTGGAACTGCTGCTTATGGCATGACAGGTGAGCTCCACCAGCTGCTAAAAAGGGAATTAACATTTTAGTTGTCTTGTTTTGGGGGGTTGGGGTCTGGGGTGCTATTCAGAAGATACACTGATTTTTTTTCTTTTTTATTTACTTATTTTTTATTAAATCATAACTATATATAAAGGCATTTATGGGGTACAATGTTAACCAGTTTGATGTAAGCATTCCAAATTGTTTATAAAAGCAGCACATAGTTGTCTTGTTATTCTATTGCATGCACACACAGATATGCTCTTTTGTTTTTGTTTTTGTTTTTTTGGTTTTTGAACAGAGTCTCACTCTGTTGCCCAGGCTAGAGTGCCATAGCATCAGTCTAGCTCACTGCAACCTCAAATTCCTGGGCTCAAGCTATCCTCCTACCTCAGCCTCCCTAGTAGCTGGGACTACAGGCACACACCACAATGCCCAGCTAATTTTTCTATTTTTAGTAGAGATGGGGTCTCACTCTTGGTCAGGCTGGTCTCAAACTCCTGACCTCAAGGGATCCTCACACCTTGGCCTCCAAGAGTACAGGATTACAGGTGTGAGCCACCACACTCAGCCATACTCAGCCACACACAGATATACTCTTAATTTGAAACCAGGAGCTTTTGTTCTAAAGAAATTACCTTTGACCCTCAGTGATCAGTGGAAAGAACTCTTGATAATAGAAATGCTGACTGTTCAACCAAGGAAATGCTCTTCTTAGACATTATTTAACAATAGACCCTGACACAAAAACCATAGTAAATTTCTGGCCTTTGTGGACATAAACATTTAAGATCAGTACTGTTCATGCTGGATACATCTGAGTCCTTTCCACACTTTACCAAAAGGAGTGTTGACAGCTGCCTTGGGAGAGTTCGATGCTGGTTCAGAGCTTTCTTATCTTATGGTCTACCCAAGAGCTTTGCTGAAAAATGCTTCCCGGCTTGTCTATGCTGTTTCCTGCCAGGGCTCAAGACCATTCTGGTTCTGCATTTCTGGCTTTCTGCAGCAGCACTTCTTGTACTTGTGTTTCAGTAGGATGCCCCTTGTCTTCCCTTCATACTCTTCTCACCGCACCTCCAAACCATAGGCCCTGCCAAAGAAGCTGCTGGAAACCCTTGTGCTTTCCCAGCCCAGGGAAAACTCAGCTTCAGTGGAAAGGAACAGAAAGTTATCCAGAAGGGTTGAGCAGAATGGATCAGAGGCCCCGAAGAATAAGAATGTTCATGTAACCTCCAGGGACATCTTTTGGCCCCAGTTCCTTTAACGGTCAACCCCCCTGATAGTAACAGGTTCATAGCATACACTGTGGAGTCAGTCTAGACAGAGGTGGAATTCTGGTTCTTTCATTTACTAGTGAAATAACTTCAGAAAAGTTTCTTTTCTGTAAGCCTCAGTTTCGTCATACGTAATGGCCTTACTCCATTGTAGAGAAGATTAAATGAGATGATGTCAGTTAAACACTTAGCACATGGATGGTGCATAATGAACTTCCTGAATCACCAGCATCACCATCTCCTGTTGCTCCTCACAGGGAACATTTCATCCCTGCAGCATCATAAAACCAAACATGGACTAATAGTTTCGAAACCCCAAATTAAGTTCATGGTATGACAAACATTTTCTCAGATATTTAACTAGTAGAAATAGTAAGATAACCAAAAAGGAGATTTCTTCAACCTATGAGCTTGTCTTTATCTTTTTGGTGTTTCTCATCCCTTAGACACAACAATAGGCATTCACGAATTTGCATAGCTGGGCTTGGAAGGACTGAAACTAAGGAAAGAGTCATCTGCAAAGATAGAAAGGAAACCAAGGCAAGTTGTGTTGGACATTTAATTCATGGATGGACATCCTGGGGATCTGAGTTCAACTTATTAGGATGGGGGGGGGGACAAGAAAGGAGAAGAAAGGAGAAAGGATGAGGAAGTGGAAGAGAATGAGGGAAGAGGGAGGACGAAGAGAAAATTCTCAGTGGTGACAGCAGAGAAGAAGGGAGACTCCTGGTGCCATGTGGTTGTCATGTGGCTGTCTAAAAAGCATCAGTGTACCTAAAATGTAAGAGAATATTTTATAACAAGACTTCCCTAGAAAATCTGGACTTTGGGGTTAATACCATTGGGGCAACAAATCCTGGGGATCCCTTTATATATATTAGAGTTTGTATTGCCTGTGTTTAATTTTCTTTGAAGCCTCTTTATATAGGACTCCCTCATTCAACGGGATTGAGTCCCCATCTGTATTGAACCAAAACTGGTGCTCAGGTAACACTTTTAGCTTTTAGAAATTTCACTTCTTCTTTAGAACTGAAAAAAAAATTGGTGATATGCGTTTCAGGGTTTTGTAGGTCATTGAAAATACATTTGATGTTCACCTCATTTACATCATAGTATAAGAGTTTTTAATTAAATATTTGCTAGGTTACATTTATATTATCTAGTATTGGATCACTGATAAGAGATCTGCCATTTCTAGCTTCCAATACAGCAGGTAACTAAATCCAGCAGATTTATAAATTCTTGCCCATCACAACAACTTCAAGCAAGGAAGCACGTGGTCCTTCATTCAATTGCATACAAATTATCATCTCTATCTTCAAAAGAAATTGGAATAAAATCTAAATTGAAAAAGTATTTCTTCAGTTAAAGAGAAAAACCTGAAGGAAAATTACTCTTGTAATCAACAACAGAACACTTTCATAAAATTCCATTAAGTTGTACTACTCATCATATTGCTCCCATCTTAAAACTCCTCCTTGTTGTCAAGTACATGATGCTGAACATGATTTAGCCCCTTTCTATTTCTCCAGACTTACCTTTGGCTATTTGCCACCTTGCTTTCCTTCTCCACAAAAGCTTGTATTTGATTCTACTCTTCCCTCTGAAGGAAGAGCTCTAAATACCTTCCTATCCCAGGCCTCTCACCTGTACAGATATCTTAACTGGGCTGCTCTTCCTTCTCACCCTACCCCATCCTCTATTTTTTTAACCTCATTGAAAAGGCTTCTAAAACCCTGTACTTACCCTTGATAGCAGATATTTATATTTATAAACATTTATATTTAATCCATTGTTGGAGTGCTCTCTCCCTCCCTAAGAGACTCAGATTTTCATGAGAAGAAATACTTGATCTTTCTTATTCATTATTGTACCCTCTGCTTCTAACAAGAGAGCACATAGTAGGTGCTTTCTAAAAACTAATTGGCTGATGGGATAAATACTAGTGATTTTAGGGAAACCTATAATATTATTATAATATTATCATATTACCCATATTATAGCATCTTCTTTCCTTACCTGAAAGAATTACAGTCCTTCTGTAAAGCCGGGACTTTTTAATAGGTACCCAAAGGAAAGCAGTTAAGGAAGTGGTTACCATAACAGTTTCTAGGGGCATAGCTGCCTTGACTCAGGTCTACCTAATATGAAAGGACCCTGTCTTTTTATTAAAATTCCTTGCCTCTCTGTCAATTGCAACTAGAATTCTCTCCCCCAACCTCACCAAGCCCGTGGAGGATAAAATATTTTCTTTTCAAAGCTAAATATTCTATCTTTATCTTTAAAAAGTAAAACACTAATAACTAAAAAACTGATTGCTTATTAAATTCCTATCCATTTTTCCTCTTTCACTCTCTCCAGATAGTAATGATGTCACAAATTCAACTCTAGCATCCCATCAAAGGCTGTAGACCAAGGACTGAAACTACTCTGCAATTGCCCAAATTATAGTGAACATCAGATAAAAGGTTTGCTATCTCCTGTTCTCTATTTTCAGTAGCCATAAATAACCACACACAGCAGAGCAAGCAACACAATGCACTCTGCAAGTTTGAATAGGGGGAGAAGAGTCTTGCAGTGTCAGTAAAGTAAGTGGGAGTCACATAAATTATCTTCTTAGCAATCCAACCTGACCAGAGCATCATGACCAGCCAAGTCTCTTCTCATGCACTGTTTTTCCCCCCAACATGTCTACTATACAATGGTGCTATTATTTGCCATCCATGTGTGGTTACTACTAAAATTAAAAGTTGAATCAATCTTTTCTTACGAGACTTTTAAAATAACTTGAATAATAATTAGAAAACTCTCAAAGGGCCTGTCCTGAGATGTGAGACACAAGGTCCTTCCAAATGGATAAAAAGAAAACATTATTTCTGGAAGCCCAAAGAGATGCTTGTTGGTACTGGTTTCCTTCAAGCTGTTTTGGGATCAAACCAATAGCACAAGTGTTCTCCCTGCCTCGGACAGGGTTAGCTCAGTTACAAAGGATCATTTGCCAAAATTGGTGAGCTTGGGCTTGGCTTCACTTTCCCTAATATTTCCCTAATATTCACTTCCTCGAAATAAAAAGGAAAGAATAGAAAGCCCTGTGATGTTGGAGATCCAGTCAAGTTTGATTCAACTTGGGCTGTGACTACCCAAGATGAAGTGCAGTTGAAATATGGTCAATTTGATTAATGTGCTCTCTCTTTCTACCAGAGCTCAACCCCTTTCTCCTCCCTAACACACACATTTTTTCTCTCTCTTTCTCCCTCTCTCCCTCCCTTTCTCCATCACTCTCTCTTTTATGCTTTGCCCTCACTAACTTGTATTTCAAGAGACCTCTTCTTTTGTTGAAATCTTTTCTGACTCCACCTCATGCCCCCAACTTCAGTTAGATGCCTTCCTCTGTGTTCCAAGAAAATCCCATACTCACCTCTGTTATATTACTTATAATTTACTTTTAATTACCCATTTGCCTTTTACCTTAAAAAATGCTATGAGCTGCTTAATGGGAAAATTCGTATTTTATACATCTATGCATGCTAGTACCCAGTTCTGTTGCTGGCCCATAACTATTTGATAAAACAAAGAATTAAGTAATTATACTAAACCATTCACTTTGGAACCATGGAATGGCTGACAAGTGACTTCCTTAGAACTGAGGATACTACTGTGTATCCTGTTCCTGTTGCCCTGAAATCCTCTGCCTGAAAGTACAAACTGGGATGGTAACCCCACTTAAACTTAACTATTTGTAGATTCCAGGACTTCCCTCTCATCTTCCCCTGGAAAGAACTGCTCCTTTCTACCCACCAGCCTCTTGTGTCAAGGAGGAAAGGCATGCTTTGTTTGTGTCCCCACAGTTGATCTGCCATCTTGTTGCTTCTTTGAAACGCCCATCCATGAAGATGGTGCTTATCTACTCCATCCACCACCTTCCAACATTCAGCACATCTCCCTACATTCTTTGAGGACACTGTCAATTGGTTTACAGTGTTTCTCTTGTTCCTGTAGCCTGTACCTATGATCTTAGGCAACTCCACTACCCATGCTGAAAAATCACCTAAGCCCCCAGCTCCTTGACCTCGCCTGCTTCAGTATCTTGTATCCAAGCACCAGAGTCTTGATTTTTTGGTTCACTTGCTCTAGCCTGGCTTTTTTCCCCTGTGTGGGGAATGTTGATTAGGAAAGGGATGATTAGGTGGAAGCAAGGTTTCATGAAGGCTAGAATCCTATGCAAAACAGAAAGAAACAGGCTGTAAGTAAAGTAACAAAGAGAAACCAGTAACCCATCCTGGGCCAAGACAACCAAAGAAGGAAGGATAGTCCTAAAATATCAAGTATAGGGAAGGAAGGTAAAATTAGTCTGAGAAGCAAAAATTCAGAAAAACATTAAGACAGAAGTTATCTTCAGCACTCCCTCCATTGCCTAAAAGGACCCTGTAATTGTCAGCTCAACCTCCTCTCACATTCCCCTCCTTCACCCTTGTACCTGCTTTACAGACAAGCTTGTCTTTGCCAGATCAGTTCTCGACTTTGTGATACAGAATGAAAGGAAAGGTCTAATGAGCCAGGAGAAAGAACTGGGGGAATTTAGTAAGAGGAATAAAGAGCTCCCTTTGAGGCCTGGAGTGACAGAAGGAGTGATAGGGTGGGAAATAGGAGACTGTGTCAATATATAGAATTGCAAATGAAAGAAAAATAGTTCAAAGAGTGGGTTCCTTTAACCTCCCAGGAATACAAATGGAATTTCTCATTGTGTGTGTGTGTATGTGTGTGTGTGTGTGTGTGTGTGTATGTGTGTGTGTGTGTGTGTTTATCTGTGCTTCACTTCAGGTGAACCATGTAGGTCACAGCCTCAGTTGAATTACTTTACAATCCAGTGTGTAGTTTTGGTATCAGACAATGGACCAGACTGAGTACTCAGCATGCAGACTGCTCTGTAGTGTGCTAGCTCTCTGAGTGAGACCAGTGAGTGAGCAGAGAGCTGAGGAGACACAGGACCAGGTTGGGCAGCCTCAACCTCCTGCCACTGCTAGTTGGCAGAGTCCTAATCCCTAACCTGGATCAACCCAACCATCTGTTTTTGTAGGCTTGCTCCCAAACTACTGAGTGCAGTTGGAGAAAATTGGCTCTAAAACAAATTTATAATTTTCGAGCTCAGCTGGACCATCAGTGTGGCTCAGCATATCTTTTACTTACCCATGATGGGTTCCTTTTCCCATTCCCAACAGCAGCTGGGCCAATATTTTATCCTTCTTTTTCAGGACTCCAACCCACTTTCTCCATTCATGAATGCACTTGACCACCACATACTAAATAGTTACTATATTCCAAGTACTTTGGTAAGACTTCATGTAAGGTAAAAAAAAATAGTCACAAATTCTTTGAAGAATCTCTCTTCAAAAAGATAGAATCTATTTCCCTCCCTTCTGAATCTAACCAGGTTATCTGATTTCCTTTAACCAACAGAATTATTTTCCTCCCTTCTGAATCTAGTCAGGTTATCTGATTTCCTCTGACCAATAGAATACAGAAGAAATAACATTTGCTACTTTCAAACAAGTCTCAAGAATTCCTGCAGCCTCCTCTTAGACTTCTGAGACCATCACCCTATCCAAGCTCCAATCGAAGCTCCTTAAGAACAGAGGACAACATGGATGGTGGATGGAGATACCCAAACTACTCAGCCACCACTTCTGAGCCTAGCCACCAGCCAATCCACCACCTGCATGCAGCTACCTGGAGAGCCCAGGTCAGACCATAGACCAACCCACAGAATTAACTATTAGTGAATTTTATTTTTATTGTTTGGGATTCACTGAGGGTACAAAGAATTAGGTTGCACTGATTGCATTTGTTAGGTAAAGTCCCTCTTATAATTGTCTCCTGCCCCCAAGATGTGTGCCATACACTGTGATCCCCCAGCCATCCTCCTCTCCTCTCCTTACTCCCTAATTCCCCACCCCCCACCTTGTATAAGATCATCTACTGCCTTCATATTATAATTAAGTGCATTGGATTCTTGCTTCTCCATTCTTGTGATGCTTTACTAAGAAGAATGTGTTCCAACTCCATCCAGGTTAATACAAAAGATGTAAAGTCTCCATCTTTTTAATGTCTTAATAGTATTCCATGGTATACATATACCGCAGGTTGTTAATCCATTCCTGGGTTGGTGGGCATTCAGGCTGTTTCCATTAGTGATTTATTATGCAGCATTTCACTTTGACTGTAAACTGCTCTTTTAGCCCATTGGCCATGAACTGCTAGAGTTATGTCTAGTCCTTATCACTTTTGCTACAACAGAAAAAACAGTAAAATCTTAGTGACTCAACATAATCCATCTTAGCAGCTAATTTCTTTCTCTTTTAAATCTAGTCATTTGCTGATTGGCTTTTCAAGACTGTCATATTTCATCATTTCGAGTCCTGGATTTCTTCTATTTTTCATCTTTATCTTCTCTGAATTCTTAGAATCCCTTTCCTTCAGCAAGTAGGGAGTAGTGATGAGGAGCAAGCAATAAATGGAAGGAGGAAGTGAAGGTTGTGTGAGAAGTTGTTAAGGGTCAGGAGTGGAATGCAATATTTCTGCCCGCATTCTATTGTCTTGACCACAGTCAAACGGCCACAACCTAACCACAGGAACATCTGAGAAACAGTCTATGTGCTTAGAAAGAAAAGAAAATGAGTTTCAGTGAATACATAGAAGTCTCTGCAACTGTCCACCCTTCAGGTCACCCAAGTGCATTGCATCTTTCACTCTTTATTCCAAACACCCAGAAATTCATCCTATAACTCTGTTCAGCTCAAAAATTAAGATTCTTGGAGCATGTGCAGTCTTCTCCTTTAAGTCTGAGAGAGGTCATGGACCAGCAATTGTTATACTAAAAAACAATCACTGAATGGAAGGACAGGGAGAGGATGGTTGCAATAGAAATTCACATTTGCAAAGGGAAAGAGTAAAAAACACACAGCAGTCACTGGTCCATAGCAATTCTGAAATTTGGCCAAGTTGGCAGGAAAGCCTAGATTAAACTGGGGTAAGGAAATATCCTAGATTAGACTAATTCTATTCTCTAGGAAGAATTCTCTTGTCTGTTGACCCTGAGTCTACCCTGTGTGAAAAATTCTTCCTTATTTCTTATCCTCCATGGGTACATATTAAATGAGCTTTGGAGAATACACCTTTCTTGAAGATTTTAAATCTTTTGAAGGAACATGCTACTAGGGAAAAACATAGACCCCAAAGTTTGTATCCATGTTTGCAAAATCAAAGGTTTTTATTTTTCACTTTAATCTCATGGAATTTTTTTTTTTTTTTTTTTTTTTTTTTTTTTTGGCAGCACAATTCCCACAGAAAGTTAATAGGCTTCTGATCTATTTGCTTCTAATCTGTTCCAAATATTTGCAGCCCAATGATTCTTTTCTCCATATATTCTACAGTCTGCATATTTCTTTGCTACCTCATTTTCTTTGTTACTCTCTTTCATACATTAATGGCAGCTACCTTGAGGTCATATGAAAACAAAAATTTTCTGAAGTTGAAAGTCAGGGTGATTTTGTATTTAAATGAGAACTGTTATTGGACCTCTGCTGCTCAAATTCTTTCTCAGTTTTATCTCTTGCTATTTAACATACAAAATCACTCAACATTGCCAATCAACATGAGATCACTGATCTTAATTCATTTCCTTCTAACTTTATCTAAAAATCAGCCAATTCTTTCTTGATCTTTTTTTTTTTTTTTTTTTTAATTTAACACATAGGGCTGCTAAAAGTGGCCAATAAATACTTTTGCTTTGACCCTTTCCAAGAATTTCCTCTAGGAAAAAATAGGTTAAAGTTTTTCCAAGTCTGGCTACAGCATCCTCTTCTATCTCACTTCACCACATCATTCATCATGTCCATCAATCGCATCTGTGGTTCAGGCCCCTGGACTGCTCCCCAATTCCATGACACACACCATACCCTTTTACACCTTACCTTTGCTAAATGGATATTTTTAGAAGATGCTCTTATGATTAAAAATTTTGATGTAACTTTAAGATTCTGCTTAACTGTATTTTCTGTGAAGCTGTCCACAACCATAGCCCATCCAATAACTTTCTTCTGTTGTCCCAAAGCCATTTGTTTTTAATTTCAGTAGAATATAAAATGCTAATTTATACTTATATTTTATACGAGCATATATAGTATTTATTTTTGTCTTTCAACCCACCACTTTACCATTAGTTACTATAGAAAAAGCACTTGAGAGCACAGATCTTTGTGCCCCTGGTATAGAATATGAAACACAGTGGGAGCTCAGTTAATGTTTGTTAAAATTAAATATATGCATATATAGCTAACAATATTCTAGTCAATTGGATAATTCCATCCATCCACACTTCACAAATCACCATGGCCAAATCAAGCATGCAACAATCTACCCTAATAGTTAATACAGCCCAAATGACCAAGCCAGCATGAGACAATCAGATCACTTTGCTCTGAAAAGAACCATTCTCATTTTTGTCAGAGCATTAAAAGAGAGAAGTTCCTAACAATACACAGATGGCCGAAAAGAGCTAATGCACTCTATTTCCAAAGAGCAGGCACTTGATTTTTTTCTTCTTGCCACCAAGACAAGTCTCATTATCTAATTTTGTGCATCTGTCTTAAAGTTATTTATAAATAGAGACCATTACTTTAAAAGAAAAACTTTGGGGAACCGTTTAGAACTATTCCATTCAAATGCATTAAACCTTGAAAATGCAAATGCATGAAATCATTTAAAAATGCAGAGAAGAACATAAAAATGAATGAAGGTCGCTTTGCTTTGAATTCCTGCTCATGGCACAAAGTTCTTGAAGAACATATAATCTTATTTTGTGAAGGTCACAGATATGTATGTAACATATTCTATTATGCATCTTTAAATTTTTCCACTTGTACTTTCTTTGATAATATCTTGAATTTTAATAATTTCACATGTGCTTTATGGTTGTGTTTTTGCATTTTTTTCTTAGACCTGTAAGCTTTTTAGAGCCAAAGGAACCTAAAAATCATACAACCCAATCCCGTTATTTTGTCAAAATTCTAAAACATTAAGTAATTTGCCCAAGCTTAAGCAATAAGTAAATCGTCAAGATTAACAACCAGATTTCCCGAAACCACTAAAAATGGAAGTGGCATTATAAAATCAACATTTACCAAAGAGGTTTTAGGATCTCTGAGTTGTACTCTCAGCTCTGTTCAATTAAACTATTTTCCCATGTGTAAGAAACTGGGGAGCAAATACAATATTTTGCTACTAAACTGGAAGAAAATTATATATAATAAATGTCTACCGTAATAGTACCAAAACATCTGAGTTTAAAAACTCCTGGTCTTAGATTAGAGTTTTGTTTTATATTTCGACACTATTTGCTTACACACAGAGACACTTACACACATGAATTTAGTAGCCTGGCTTAACGGGCAGATTCCTCCTTAACTAATGTTCATTCCTAACAAACAATAATGAAAACCTTACTCTGCCTGAATGCCTCAGATGCAGCAGTCACTTTTTTTCTTGGTGATTTAATCGCTTCCTTCCATTTAATTACTTTGAGGATTAACTGTGGGCAAATGGATTCCAATAATAGGCCAGTCTACAAAGAGCAGGAAGCTTGCCTGGTGCTCCCGAGGGAAATGTAGCACTTGTGATTGTAACTCTGAGTTATAGCTCTCATGTTTCTTTTAGCCCTTAAGCCATGTGTGTCACCTTGCCTGTTTGGGTGTTAAAAAAAAAAAAAAAAAAAAAAGTCACGAGTTACACTGTTGACACTCTAGCATTTGTACACAATTTCTGGCTGGAGTAAAGATGGCTCTTCTTAATCCGGACCATACCAGAAGCTATTTCTTTCCGAATCAAGTCATTAATGCTTAAACAAGCAAACACCGCAGCCAAGGCAAAAATCAATTTTCAAAAAGGGGTGGCTTTTTTCCAAACACTCCAGCAGTCGCCAGGGGAAGATGCTTTTACAAAGCTAATGCTTGAGAGTATTACAGTATTAGGTTAGGTTGATCCTGTTTTTCTAGTTAGATTTATTTCGACAGTCAAAGTGATTAATAGTATTGAATACCATCAGCAATATTTTTACTACCACAATATTTTTACTAGCAGCTCGTTTCTTTTCAATTACGAGCATAGAGATCTGTTTGGTGACCTTCATTTGACCTCTTGGTTACGTGGATCTGGGTGTTTTCCAATGGCTGAATGCTCTGTGATGGTGGTTTCCAATTTTGCTGAACATCAGAATCACCTGGGGAGCTTTTTAAACATCCCAATTCCCTGGTTGCACCCATTTCAATTAAATCAATATATCCAAGGGGTGGGAGCCAAGCATCAATATTTTTTAATAATTCCCAGGTGATTGCAATGTGCAGCAAAGGCCTGCAAACAGAATGCTGTCGCATTTCTGATTCATGCTGCTTTCTGGTAGAAAGACTCTCAGAAGGGAAAATAAAAAGAGAATTTCTTTCTCTGTTCTGACATCCAGATTTGTAAAATAAAGAAATATTAAAAGTATGTATTTATTTGGGGGGGATATATTTATTAAAGTAGAAGGAAACATTTACATCAAAAGTTATGAAATAGTTTATATCCTTTGATCTAATTTTAATTTATATATCTGTTTTAAAGAGATAATCAAAGATGCATGCATGTACAAAGATGTCCATAGTAGTGTTAATTAAATTTTAAAATACTTAAGCAAGTTGTCCTACCAATGTGTTGTAATTTAAGGAATGTATGAAGAAGTATGTTTTCATTAAGTGTGTGTTTCATTATATAGGAGAGCTCTTTAAATAATGATGTTAACTGCAGAAACATAACACATTTTACGTATAACATGTATAGACAAATATATCTATTCATACTCTCTCTATATATGTATATATAAAATATATATTATATTTGAAATTATATACCTAGACAAATACACCTAAATGCCTAAATGCAAAAAAATAGGTCTGGAAAATCACACTTTCAATTAGATAGTGTTTGCTCTAGACAGGGTAGTAGGGATGTGCAAAACTTGTGTATTGCATGGATTTCTCTTTTGTTTACATTTTTACACTGTTATGATGAGATTATTAAAATTAAAAATAAGCAGAATTAAAACACACTCCCAAAGTAAATACACGTTAATACAGAGAAAAAGGCTTACCAAAATGTAAGTGGCATCTCTGATTCATTAGACTCTGCATATATTATTTTGTATTTTTGGTTATAAATTTTGTTTGATATTTTTACTGAGCATTATTATTTTATAATCTGAGAAATAAAACATATTGGCCCTAAAAATAGATTATTAGGTAAATAAATCCTGAAGGATGAAGTCACATTTTCAAGAGGCTCCTGTCTAACTACATAGGCCAGGAACAGCATTTGTTTTTGCAGTCAGTTGTTTTTGTTTTTTTTTTTTTTCACTAAGGAGTTTAAAAGCAAATTAGATGATACTATTCAAATCTCACTAATTCCATTTCATTGTCATCCTGACTTTATCCAATCTCAAGGGTGCCATTTCCAGGGAAGTTAACCTGTACTCTCCACAATTTTAAAATAGGAGGGAAGATTCAAATCGAAAAGACATCTGAACATTTCAGTCTAAATATTCCCACTATTAAAGTTTAAAGACTCTTCACATGGAATAATCCTAAAATAAACACCTACCCAAAAAGTGAAATGTAAATTACAGTGTAATTGCATAACTAGGAAATTAAATAGGAAGCGATCTTTATATGATTTAAGAGAGAGAAATGTAGAAAATGCAACAAAAAAGATGAGAGGAATTGAAGATGAGGAGCAAAAAAGGTCCAGAAACTTTAAGACAAAGAAATCTCTATGTATCTTGTCAGCATAACTTCTATCAAGGATAGTTCATATTGAGGATTTTCAATAAGGTCTGGTTTAAGGAAGTAAAAGGTCTTTGCATTTGTTGGTGAATTTACTTAAAACTTAAAAATGAGTAACTAAGAAAATTAACCAAGAAGGCAAATCCACCAGGGTGTGGCAGAGGTTTGGATACTTTTGTAAGTTACAATGGCTAAAAAGTGGGGTTAGTGAAAAAAAGGTAAATAAACAGGCAATGTTGCTGGAGAAAAGAATATATGCAAAAAGAAAGGTGGACTTTGGAGAAAAGAATATACGTAAAAATAAAGGTGGACTTTTCAGTGATTAACAAGGTCCATTCCTATACGTGCCAATGGCATTTTTGCTCAACAAGAAATCCAAAGAAAGTTGATCACCTATCCTGTTGGCCTCAGGTAAATTTTATTTTCTGGTGATCTAAAGTCAAAGAAAAATAATTAAATCTAGAAGGCACACTCCATTAATTTAATGGCTGTTATAATAAATAATTGAGAAAGTCTTAGTGGCTTAACACCACAGAAACTATTTCCTCATCCATGCAATGGTTTAGTGCAGATGTTAGAGCAGCGACCTTCCAGCAGTGATCCAGGGTCCCAGGCTCCTCCCACATCATGACACATCATCTTCTGGGACCTTCTGGTATCATTCACTTCCAGCCAATAGACGGTGTAAGAGAAGGTGAAGAAGATTCACTGATAGAAAGGGGAAATGCATCATTTATGCTCATAATCCACAATGGACATGCAATCACATGTGGTCATCCCCTAACCCCAAATTTATATCTTAAAATCCAAATACCTAACGTGAAGGATTAGAAGGAAAAGTTTTGGAGAGGTGATCAGGTCATAAAAGCCATCAGTTTGCCTTATAAAAGAGACCCCTGAGAGACCCCTCTCCTTCTACCCCGTGAAGACATGGCTGCCTATAAACCAGGAAGCAGACGTTCACCAGACACAGAACCTTCCAGCACCTCCGTCTTTGACTCCAGAGCTTCCAGAACCATAAACAACAAATATTTGTTGTTATAAACCACCCAACTTATGGTTTTCTGTTGTGGCCCCAATGGACTGTGACACATTCCATCAGCAAGAACTGTACACAAAGCTCCACCTGGATGTAGCTCCCAGCCAGACAGACATAGCCCAGCACTGATACCCCACTAAAGAAGGGAGCAGGAATCCTTGGTGGACATCGGGCTGTCTTTGCCCCTTATGTCATTTCAAATATCACATTAGACTTTTTAGAGGGTCACTTCTTACCAACCTAACCTAAATACAATTCTAATGGTATCTCTTTGCACTGGTTTATAGTTATTCTGTAAGTAGGTCATGGACACAGGCTTTTGGGTCCCAGCTGGACTATCAGAACAGCAATGACATTTGCCATATTTTTATAAAATTTCTTTCCTACTCAGGGTTCTGATAGAGCAGTAATTTTCAACCTTTTTTTAAAATCTCACAGCACACACAAATCTATAGTTACACTTCTACAGCACATTTAAATTACGTTGATGTAAAAAAGAGAGTAAAAATGAAAACATACTTACTATGCTTTGAACTTCTTTTGAAGATAGTTTAATTAATGATCTTTGATTTTCAAGGCGCACCTAAGATCCTGTCACAGTGCACCCTTGTGATCTGGCACACCGGTTGACAATCGCTGTAATAGAACAATAAAGAAAGTACTCAACTAACGTTGACCACAGTTAATCCATCTTGATTTTCACGCTCACTTCATTCTAAGAAATATGAAATAGCTTTGGTTTCATTTCTTCTTTATCTATCAACCCTACATGGAAGGTCAAGGCACTTCACTTTGTAAAACAAACTAACAGCTCCTGAGTAATAAATCAACCTAGTTTTAAGGAGGCAAATACCAGCTTTAATTTAGATTCTCCCCATTGACAGTTTACATCACATTCCCTTCCTCTTATCTTTTTTATTTCTTTCCTGATGGTCTTTTCAGTGTTTTGCCATTATTTATGTGGAAGACACTCTATTCTTTTTTATCTTCTTCAGGGCAGACTCACCCTCACCAGTTGTTACACATAACTAATATTTTGCAACCAATAATATGTGGTTATCAGGCAAGTCACTTACATGGTCTTCAAAGCTCTGCAATCACAACTATGCATTGCTTTACTGAGCTGTTATCTTAGTAATGGTCACTCACCTCCCCTGCATTTTAATGAAGATAGCATCTGCATTTAAGATTCTCCTCTATTATAATTATCTTATCAGCCATTCATACCTGTAAAAATAAACCTGATAACTACTTTCCTCCCGGGGTAAGTGCTGCCTTGTAAATATGTCAGACACTGCCTGTCACAAAGTCCCAGTGAACATGAAAGCCACAGGGACTATTGCTGGACAAAAGAGTAGAAATGGATCCAGTCAGAACCTTCGCTGCTCCTGGAAAAGCACATGCCCTCCTGAGGCTGAGTCACACATTAAGACCAGTCTATTTTTACATCTTTACTTTTATAGCCCAAATGAATCTGGTATAACTTTATTAGAATAATTTGTATGCTATTGCCTAAGTCCATTACCATATACTGTTCTTGAGTTAGAAGTCATTTGGTGATAGGGGAAAGATCTAAAAATATTGTCTTTGAATGGTGACCAAAATAAATATAAAATAGTTTCCTATTTCTGTAAGACAGACAACTGTTCTCTATTATGACACCCCATTTTGTACCAGTGGCTAAGACAGTATAATACTTAGATGTTTCTTTGATCTACATTTGGCTTATGTCTTTCTGCCAGAGCGGCAAGCAATTCTCAACTGTGTTAAGGAGAGAAAAAGGGAGAGAGAATCTCTGATCTGTGAACATGCTCTTAAGTGGTACAATTAAAGCTCTGGTTCTGCTCTATTTAAGTTTATCACAGAACTCAGTAAAAGGTTTGCTCTATCTAGTAGTCCCCTCTTTATGGTCATGGTTTCCTAAAATACTCCTAAAAATTCATTCTCTGTAACAAATACATAACGATCACATGCAAGGCACTGTGACAGGTAACAGGGTAGCAACGGAATGTAGGGAGGCCCTTACAAAGAAAAGTAAAAGCTCCATTATCTGAGCCAAATCGTAGGGTGAACGGCTAAAGTATAATCTAATCATTGTCCTGCTGTTAACACAGCTGCAACATAGGGGTCTCCACATCCAAGTCCATTTTGCTGTCTGTTGCGTCCATATGACCTGCCACCAATCTTGGTCTCCTTGATTGCACAGTTGAAGTGTTTGAGGTTGAAATGTCTCCATCTCAAGCCATCTGAGCAAGACCATTTAGTCTTTGACCCTATGGCTTTCCTTATTTCAGTCAGATTATATGCAACTTCATCTATGCATCTTGTCGATGCTGTCATAGGCATCTGTTCCTCTCTGTGGTTTTCCAACTTCAGAAAATACCACGTGGAGTTTTAGTCTGAATTATTTTAGTGTAAAGTGACCATCGTCTTTTCTGACCTATGAAAGGGACCGCAGTGAGAGTCTGCCACAGAAGTCTCCATTATTAACAATGGTCAATATCAGCTGCTCACAATGACACCAATAAATAATTTTTAAATATAAAATCAGTTTCATTCTCATGCAGGTAGGGCCGTCACTTTATAGAATAATGTGCTGTATAAACATTTGCAGGGACTGCTCTCTGTTGCTGATAAATCTAGTTTGCTTTCTTAAGCTCTTTACCTTGTTCTCACCCTGTTGAGACCTTCTGAAGCAAGAAGCTTTAGAATGACATAGGCAGGTAATGGGCTGAGAGCGCTGGACAACCTCTTATTGGAAGCACCACGATCAGTTAATAAAGCAACCACTGTCACTCAAGGTCAAATGATCCTTAATCTAAAAACAATCTCTAAATGACATAAAAACAGCTTTACCCATAACGTCCGCTGCACTTGAGGCCATATTTCATCTCTCTGCCGAGGAAAGTCAATAATATGAGAATCATAAACCAAGCAAGGATGCAAATCCTCTTATGTTACCTGACAGAAATCGAGCGAGTCAAGGAGAGCATTGTTTCAAAAATTCGTTAATGCAAAGAAACGACAAAATAGTTCATGAAGTGATTGTTTTATATAAACAGTGGTCAAATAATGTAATTTGATGGAAATTGTTTTCTCTGCTTGCTTCCTGAATCCTCCATTTAGCAGTTCTAGGAAACCATTCTGATGAAAAAGGTCAAAGATACGCAAAAATAAAACCAGGCTTATTAATTCTATTTTGTAATTGGATACTTTGAACATTTTTTAATCAAAGGGAACCTTCCTAATTCTACCTTATCCCTTTAATTCTTCAGATCTAAAATAGAAATTAACTTCAACAACTAACATTTCTGTATTGAGCTGAATGCCTCAGAATACTACGAGCTTATATTTATTTCTATAAGTTAAGGGAAGAAGCAAGGATTTAGGTAATTTAAGGAAAAAATTTTAACTTCAATTTGTTGGAAACAGAGAGATTTGTAGTGTTAATGCTCCTCAGGCTTGAATGTGCATACACAGGTACAGGTCACCTGGTGGTCTTGTTAAAATGCAGATTCCTTTCATCTGGCAGCTTTCAGAATTTTCTCCTTCATATTACCTTTAGTGAAATTGATTATGATGTGTCTGGGGGATGTCTTATTCAGGTTGAGTCATGCTGGAGTTCTGAAACTGTCTGCTATCTGAATTTCGGAATCTCTTGGCATATCTGGAAATTCTCCTTCATAATCTCATGGAGAAGAAAACCATTACCTACAAGGGGAAGAATATTAGAATAACTGCAGATCTCTCTGCTGAAACCAAGCTAGAAGAGGATGGTCATTGACTTTTAATCTCTTAAACAAAAATAACTTTCAACCCAGGATCCTATTCTCAGCTAAACTGAGCTTCATTTAGGATGGAGAAATTAAATACTTCAAAGACATTCACATTTTGAAGAAATTTGCCACAACTAAACCAGATTTCCAGGACATTCTGAGACCTATCTTCCATTAAGATCAGCATAATTCTACACCACAAAAGTAAACGCACCCAAAACATTATTGATCAAATTCCAACTTCCACAGTCGCAAAAGGATTAAAGATGTCCACCAGAACCTCGAAAGGCTTATCAATATTCTCAATTAATGTGAATGGTTTAAATTGTCCTCTAAAGAGGCACAGGTTGGCTGACCGGATACAAAAACTCAAGCCAGATATCTGCTGCATACAAGAATCGCATCTTACATTAAAAGACAAATTTAGACTCAAGGTGAAGGGATGGTCATCTATACTCCAGGCAAATGGAAAACAGAAAAAAGCAGGCATTGCAATCCTATTCACAGATGCAATAGGCTTTAAACCAACCAAAATAAGGAAGGATAAGAATGGACACTTACCACATTCATCTGCAGCTTTAAATATGACACCCCTTAGGGTGCACGTAGCCAGCTTATTAAAGCAAGGGTCTCCAACAGCCCCCACCATGTGCCAGTGCTCAGCAACCTGCTTGTCCTTAGCTTCAGCTCCTGTTTCTGCTCCCTGTCTTCAGTGTCCATGTGGGCTATCCCTACAGGGTCCCAAGGAGTTCAGCTCCAGCAGGAATGGTTTGGCGCTTCCCATGAAGGTCGGCCCTCACCTGGCCCAGAGCTTACCCATCTCTCCAGAGGAGCAAGCCCAACTGGGAGAACCCTTAGAATAAACCAGCTTTTGGCGGATTTTGCAAAGACACTTGCTCAATACATTGGTGGCTTTGAATCATTGCATTTTCTTGGAAGCTGTTCCAGCTTGGAAGCTACTGTGAAAATCCACTAAAGGTACCAGCCAGCAATTTCTAGAAATCAACAGTCTCCAGTATTTTTGATCACTCATTTCTGGAAGTAAAACTTTTAGATGCACTCCCAATATGTGTACATTTAAACATTTATAAATTATATACAACTGTGCCTGTGCATTAGTACGTTATAAAGTGTACCCCAAAACAGGCATTTTCAAGTGATGAGTTAAAACTCAAATACAAATAGGTCTAATGTTTTCCTCCCCTACTTCAGACAGTCATCAGGTACAACCCACTTTGGGGGTCATGGCCACGGCTCTTTGAAGGTCACTCTGTTGTTCCTTAAATTTTGCTGGAGGGGCCACACCCTTGCCCAGCCATTTATCTTCACTGTGCCAACTTGCTACAGAGCATGACTGTCTTTGTACCCAATGAGTGTGTCTGAAGTTGGGAAGAAGAGGTCAGAGGATTAACCTGTGAAGGACCAGCCTGGATACTCAGCAACATTTCTAAGTTGCTCGAGTGATAGCTGTGGCCCGAGGTACTGTGGGAAATACAGAGAAATGCAGGAACGAGTCAGGCATGGAGCCTGCTCCCCAGAGCACTCACTGTCCTCCTGCTGGTATAACTCAGATTCAAGGCACCTGGGTGGGAAGAGAAGTAATGGACCATGGCAATATGGCAGGAGGGCTGGGAGACAGTGTGTTTGAGTTGGCCTCTGAGGACAGGCAGCTCATTGCCATATGGGAGAGGGAGGAGAAAGGGCTTCCAGCAGAGGGGTTAAATGTCTTCAAATTTAAGATAATAAAATATGCTATAAGGGGCTGCTCTGACAAATACCCTGTTCCAAAGTCTGTTAGAGGCCAAAACCACAGGAAAACATACTTTCACTTTGAATCAGACAGGCCCGGACTTTGCATCAGCCCTACCACTGACCAGATGTGGGACCCAGGACAAGCCACTCCACCTCCCTGAGCCATGGTCACCTGGGCTTTTAAATACAGATACTATAGCTATCAAGGTTGTTGCAAAATAGAGACAAAATTCCTCACATGAGGCATCTATGCACAATAAATATAGACTCCCCACTGAGGATGGTGCTGGGGGCACCTGCCAGAATGGGGCATCCCCCAGCCGCCTCTCCTCTCTTCAAGGACCCCCTCTGGGTCGGCCATTCGTGAGTGTGTGCCAGTCTTTATTGACCAATGTGTATTTCTATCCTGGCCCATCTGACCGGCAGTGAGCAGCCATTTGTGTTAAGAGCACACAGTCCAAAAGCCCACACCCTGGGGCCACATTCCGCTCTGCCACCCGGGAGCTGTGTGACCATGAACAAGCCCACATGCCACAGCCTGCTTCCTTAGGCACAAAATGGAGATGTATGCATTCATTCAACTAGCTTTTATTTTGCACCTACTATATACCATTCTCTATTCTGGCACATAGAACAGTGCCAGGGATACAGCAATGCACAAAACAGAAACCTAGCACAGAAAACGTGCCCAACAAAAACATCTTGTCAGCCCAGAAAACAAAGCACTTGTCAACGATCGTGTCAAAAGTTCCCAGGAGCCAACTTGAAGGGGCTCCCCTGGCCAAGGAAAAGCATGAATAAGACTGATGATGGCAATTTTTGAAAGTGCTACATTTGTAAAAATCTGGGAGTTTCATACTGATAGTTATTTCAAAGGTCACACCTTAAGCATGTTAGATGTAATATTTTGAAAATGCACCTCTTCTGCACTAACTGTATCTCAAAGTAACTCAGCAGTTGGTGAGGAGACATTTCAGTCTATAGGAGGATTCCAAGTAATAAATGAAAAAAAAAAAAATAGAATGATATTTTCATTGGTCAATCCTCTAGTGAACTGAGAGATCTGGGGTATGACTATCAATGGCAGATCACACAATAAAAGGAGAAAGGAGATGACCAACAGTGTCAGGAGCAAACTGTCCAGTTTCCACAATAATAAATTGCAAAAAAGGGGGGCGGGGGACAGTAGAGGGAAGGAGAAACCCATGAACTTAAATGGAATACCAAACATGCGCTGTGAACCTCACAAGTTCAGATACAAACAAAGCCACAATAAAAAAATCACCCATGTGTTTAATGAGTACAGAGTGTCAGTCAGGGAAGATAAAAAATGTTCTAGTGGTGAGGGTGGTGATAGCCCTCAATGATACTGATCTATACACTTAAAAATGAGCAAAATAGGGAGAATCCAAGATGGCGGCTGAGTAACAGCCTCCCTGCAAAAGAGCATGGTGAGTCTGTGGAGATAAGACTCCAGGCATCTCTGGCTGGTGGGATCTGCCTATAATCATCCCTTTGAGGATACATGGAGTCAATTGTGGGCTCCTGGACCCCAAGAGGAGGACAAAAACAGTGGAAAACTGGTAAGTGGTTGCATGTGTCCGATCGACCTAATCCCACCGGCAGATGTAAGTACAAGCAGCAGTGAGACTGCAAACCAGAAAGGCCTTACCTGTGAACTGTTTCAGTGTTTTTAGACTTGGCACTCAGTTGAACTGCCTTTGGGGAGAGCTTGTGCAAGAGTGTGGAAAACTTTGGGCATTGTCTAGGGCCCCAGACTGAGCTGCTGAGCTGGACTGAGCTAATAGTGTTCGGCTATGGGACATAGGGTGCATTGTGAGAGAACTGCCCCGGCAAGCTCTGCCCTCAGAGTTGCAGAGCAAGGATCAGGCGGGAGCTAGTAACCTAGTGACTGAGCAGCCTAAAGGCAGGGACTGAGTTGCCTTACAACCTTAACCCTCAGGTGCAGAGTGAGACTGGCTTTAGCACACTGGAGCCTCAGGCTGTTGCCCTGGGTAGAGTGCCGTGGTGTCACAGCTCATAGAAACCTCAAACTCCTGGGCTTGGCACCGCCCAAACCTTCATAAGAGCTGCGCCATGACCCCCACCCGCTGGGACTCCACATGCCCTGACTAGGAACTGCGGGAGCCACACAACCCTGTGTCCTCCCTCTTGAACCGTCCCTGCCTCCACTCTGGCCCACTCATCTGGCCAAGGACTCTGGAAGCCAGATGCCCTCCAGAGCCCTCCCCGTCTCTGCACAGAGCCCTTCTCCTGGTCGGAGACAGCTAGAGCCTTGGGCTCTCTGTGTCAAAGTCACTGGGTGCCAGGCACTCCCAGAACTGGGCACACCACCTCCCCCCTGTTGCTGTATTCGGGTGTGTCACACTCCAGAGCTGCTTCCACAACCAGAACTCCCAGCCTGGGGTAGCCCCAGAGGAACTACACACGGCCACTCCCTACAAAGATCCAGCAAGAATAGAGTGATTACGCTGGGATCTAAACTTAGAGAAACACCTCCCCAACTCTGAGGACAGCCAGAGGCAACAGTGAAAAACAATGATATGGTGAAATCAAGGGAAAAACTCTGGCAATATTTATAGTCAGAGTAGATCAACTCCCCCAAGGATCAATGAGGCAAACAAAGCACAAGATCCCATGCACAAACAAATAGCTGAGATCTCAGAAATTGAATTCAGAATGTGGATAGCGAATAAAATCGAACTAGAATTCCAAGCAGTAACCCAAAAGATATCTCAAGAATGCAATGAATTCCAAGACCAAATGACCACAGATTTTGACACATTGAGACAAGAAGTTGCAGCCCTCAAAGATCTGAGAAACACAGTAGAATCCCTCAGTACAGAATGAAGCAAGTAGAAGAAAGGATTACTGACATTGAAGACAAAGCTTTTGAATGCTCCCAAACTCTCAAAAACCATGAGAAATGGAGGGCAAAAACAGATCACTCTCTCAGGAAGCTCTGGGATAATTCGGAAAAAAAACAATATTCGTCTTATAGGGATCCCTGAAAGTGATGAAGTGTCTTCACAAGGCACAGAGTCTCTTGTCCATGAGATTATGAAGGAGAACTTTCCAGACATGCTAAGAGATTTTGAAATTCAGATAGCACACAGTTTCAGAACTTCAGCAAGACTCAACCCAAATAAGACATCCCCCAGACACATCATAATCAACTTCACTAAAATTAATATGAAGGAGAAAATTCTAAAACCAGCCAGACAAAAGAAAACCATTACCAACAAAAGGAAGAATATTAGAATAACTGCAGATCTCTCTGCTGAAATATTTCAAGCTACAAGAGGATGGTGATTGACTTTTAACCTCCTAAAACAAAATAACTTTCAACCCAGGTTCCTGTACCCAGCTAAACTGAGTTTCATTTATGACAGAGAAATTAAATATTTCAATGGCATTCACATGTTGCAGAAATTTGCCATAACTAAACTAGCTGTCAAGGATATTCTCAGACTTATCCTCCATAAAGACCTCCACCACAAAAGTAAACCCACCCAGAAAATTCTGATCAAATTCCAACTTCCACTGTCACAAAAGAATTAAAAATGTCCACCGGACTCTCGAAAGGCTTATCAATAATCTCAATTAATGTGAATGGCTTAAATTGTTCTCTAAAGAGGCACAGGTAGGCTGACTGGATACAAAAACTCAAGCCAGATATCTGCTGCATACAAGAATCGCATCTTACATTAAAAGACAAATATAGACTCAGGGTGAAGGAATGGTCATCTATAATCCAGGTAAATGGAAAGCAGAAAAAAGCAGGCGTTGCAATCCTATTCACAGATGCAATAGGCTTTAAACCAACCGAAATAAGGCAGGATAAGGATGGACACTTCCTATGTTAAAGGTAATACTCAATATGATGAGATTTCAATTATTAATATTTATGCACCCAACCAGAATGCAACTCAATTTATAAGAGACATGAGCAACTTGATTTCCTCCAGTTCCATAGTAGTTGGAGATTTTAACATCCCTTTAGCAGTGCTGAATAGATCCTCCAAAAAGAAGCTAAGCAAAGAAATTTTAGATTTAGACTCAACCACGCAACATCTGGACTGAAGAGACATCTATAGAACATTTCATCCCAACAAAACTGAATACACATTCTTCTCATCAGCCCATGGAACATACTCCAAAATCAACCACATCCTAGGCCACAAATATAACCTCAGCAAATTTAAAAATATAGAAATTATACCTTGCATCTTCTCAGACCATCATGGAATAAAAGTTGAACTCAATAATAGGAACCTGCATACCCATACAAAAACATGGAAGCTAAACAATTTTATGCTGAAGGATAGATGAGTTAGAGATGGGATTAAGAAGGAAATCACCAAATTT
>CAUYPK010096620.1:0-18658 GCA_963574355.1 Loris lydekkerianus
ACTTTACTGCCTTAAATGGGGTTTTCACTTAATTAAATGTGCCATTAAATATTGTGGGTTAAATAGTTCAGTGGAATACAGTTCAGTTCAGCTGCCTACCTCTTCAGCTCAGCTGTGACTTGTGGACTGAGCTGAAGCACCTCCCCCTCAAGCAGATGGCAGAAGACTACTGGAGACTACGTGCATTTGATTAGGTGCACGCGCACCGAATCAAATAACCTGTATGACCCGAGTATAAGCTGAGTTCGAGTTTTTCAGCACAAATTTTTGGCACAAAAATGGCTTATACTCGAGTATATATGGTACTCAATATGATGAGATTTCAATTATTAATATCCATGCACCCAACCAGAATGCACCTCAATTTATAAGAGAAACTCTAATAGACATGAGCAACTTCATTTCCTCCAGCTCCATAATATTTGGAGATTCAACACTCCTTTGGCACTGTTGGATAGATCCTCCAATAAGAAGCTGAGCAAAGAAATTTTAGATTTAAACCTAACCATCCAACATTTGGATTTAGCAGACATCTACAGAACATTTCATCCCAACAAAACTAAAAGACATACTTCTCATCAGCCCATGGAACATACTCCAAAATTGATCACATCTTAAGTCACAAGTCTAACCTCAATAAATTTAAAGGAATAGAAATTATTCCTTGCATCTTCTCGGACCACCATGGAATAAAAGTTGAGCTCAGTAACAACAGGAATCTGCATACTCACACAAAAACATGGAAGTTAAATGACCTTATGCTGACTGATAGCTGGGTCAGAGATGAGATTAAGAAGGAAATTGCCAAATTTTTGGAACAAAATGACAATGAAGACATGAATTATCAGAGCCTTTGGGATAGTGCAAAAAAAGTCCTAATAGGGAAATTTATAGCACTGCAAGCCTTCCTCAAGAGAACAGAAAATGAGGAAGTTAACAAATTAATGGGACATCTCAAGCAACTGGAAAAGGAAGAACATTCAAACACCAAACCCAGTGCAAGAAAACAAATAAACAAAATTAGAGCAGAATTAAATAAAATTAAACACAAAAGAATTATACAACAGATCAATAAATTAAAAAGTTGGTTTTTTGAAAAGGTTAATAAAATAGATAAACCTTTTTCTAACCTAACCAGGTTAAAAAAACTAAAATCTCTCATCTCATCAATCAGAAATGACAAAGACGAAATAACAACAGACTCCTTAGAAATTCAAAAAATCCTTAATGAATATTACAAGAAACTTTATTCTCAGAAATATTAAATCTAAATATAAAATCTAAAGGAAATTGACCAATACTTGGAAACACATCACCTTCCAAGACTTAGCCAGAATCAAGTGGAAATGTTGAATAGGCCCATATCAAGTTCTGAAATAGCATCAACCATACAAAACCTCCCTAAAAAGAAAAGCCTGGGACCAGATGGCTTCATGTCAGAATTCTACCAAATCTTTAAAGAGGAACTAGTACCTATATTATTCAACCTGTTCCAAAAGGTAGAAAAAGAAGGAAGACTACCGAACACATTCTATGAAGCAAACATCGCCTTGATCGCCAAACCAGGAACAGACCCAACAAGAAAAGAAAATTGTAGACCAAAATCACTAATGAATTTAGATGCAAAAATTTTCAACAAGATCCACAAACAGAATCCAGCAATACATCAAACAAATTATACATCATGACCAAGTCAGTTTTATCCCAGGGTCTCAAGGCTGGTTCAATATACATAAATCTATAAGTATAATTCAGCATACAAATAAATTAAAAAGCGAAGACCATATGATTTCCTCAATTGATGCAGAAAAATCTTTTGATAATATTCAGCATCCCTTCATGATCAGAACACTTAAGAAAATTGATATAGAAGAGACATTTCCTAAACTGATAGAGGCCATCTACAGCAAACCCACAGCCAATATCATATTGAATGGAGTTAAATTGAAATCATTTCCATTCAGATCAGGAACCAGACAAGGCTGCCAATTGTCTCCACTGTTCTTTAACATTGTAATGGAAGTTTTAGCCACCAAAATTAGGGAAGAAAAGGTGATCAAGGGTATCCATATAGGGTCAGAAGAGATCAAACTTTTGCTCTTCGCAGATAATATGATTGTACATCTGGAAAACACCAGGGATTCTACTACAAAACTCTTAGAAGTGATCAAGCAATACAGCAGTATCTCAGGTTGCAAAATCAACATTCATAAATCGGTAGCCTTTATATATACCAACAATAGTCAAGCTAAAAAAACAGTTAAGGACTCTATTCCATTCACAGTAGTACCAAAGAAGATGAAATATTTGGGAGTTTATTTGACAAAGGATGTGAAAGATTTCTATAAAGAGAACTATGAAACTCTAAGAAAATAAATAGCTGAAAATTTTAACAAATGGAAAAACATACCGTGCTCATGGCTGGGAAGATCAACATTGTTAAAATGTCCATACTATCCAAAGCAATATGTAATTTTAATGCAATCCCTACTAAAGCTCTACTGTCATACCTTAAAGATCTTGAAAAAACAATACTTCATTTTATATGAAATCAGAAAAAACCTTGAATAGCCAAGACATTACCCAGAAATAAAAACAAAGGAGGAGGAATCACGCTACCAGACCTCAGACTGTACTACAAATCGATAGTGATCAAAACAGCATGGTACTGGCAGAAAAACAGAGAAGTAGATGTCTGGAACAGAATAGAGAACCAAGAGATAAATCCAGCTACTTACCATTATTTGATCTTTGACAAGCCAATTAAAAGCATTCAGTGAGGAAAAGATTCCCTATTTAACAAATGGTGCTGGGTGAACTGGCTGGCAATCTGTACAATACGAAACTGGACCCACACCTTTCACCATTAACTAAGATAGACTCTTACTGGATTAAAGATTTAAACTTAAGCCATGAAACTATAAAAATACTAGATGAGAGTGCAGGGAAAACCCTTGAAGAAATCAGTCTGGGTGAGTATTTTATGAGGGGGACGCCCGGGCAATTGAAGCAGCTTTAAAGATACACTACTGGGACCTGATCAAACTAAAAAGCTTCTGCACAGCCAAGAACACAGTAAGTAAAGCAAGCAAACAGCCCTCAGAATGGGAGAAGATATTTGCAGGTTATGTCTGTGACAAAGGTTTAATAACCAGAATCCATAGAGAACTGAATAGTGATCCCATTGCAGCTGGGCAAGGAACTTGAACATATGAAAAAATGCTCATTATCTTTAATCATCAGAGAAATGCAAATCAAAACTACTTTGAGATATCATCTAATTCCAGGAAGATTAGCCCATATCACAAAAGCCCAAGACCAGAGATATTGGCGTGGATGTGGAGAAAAGGGAACACTTCTACAGTGCTGGTGGGAATACAAATTAATATATTCCATTTGGAAAGATGTTTGGAGAACACTTAGAGTTCTAAAAATAGATCTGCCATTCAATCCTATAATTCATCTACTAGGCATATACCCAGAAGACCAAAAGTCACATTATAACAAAGATATTTGTACCAGAATGTTTATTGCAGCCCAATACATAATTGCTAAGTCATGGAAAAAGCCCAAGTGCCCATCGATCCACGAATGGATTACTAAATTGTGGTATATGTACACCATGAAATATTATGCAGCCTTAAAGATGGAGACTTTAACTCTTTCATGTTTACATGGATGGAGCTGGAACATATTCTTCTTAGTAAAGTATTTCAAGAAAGGAAGAAAAAGTATCCAATGTACTCAATTATACTATGAAACTAATTTATGGCTTTCACATGAAAGCTATAACCCAGTTATAATCCAAGAATAGGGGGAAGGGGGAAAGGGAGGGGAGGGAGGGGGGAGGTGGATGGAGGGAGGGTAATTGGTGGGGTTACTTCTGCAGTGCATCTTACAAGGGTATATGTGAAACTTAGTACATGTAGAATGTAAATGTCTTAACACAATAACTAAGAAAATGCCAGGAGGGCTATGTTAATCAGTGTGATGAAAATGTGTCAAACCGTCTATAAAACCAGTGAGTTGTGCCCCATGATTGCATTAATGTACACAGCTATGATTTAATAATAAAAAAAAAGAAATAGAAAAAAAAAAAAGAAGAATGTATTTCCACTCCATCTAAGTTAATAAAGTTAATACAAAAGATGTCAAGTCATCATCTTTTTTATGGCAGGAGAGTATTCCGTGGTATACATACCACAGTTTGTTAATCCATTCCTGAGATAATGAGCATTTAGGTTGTTTCCACATCTTGACAATTGTAAATTGAGCTACAATAACAAAGTAGTGCAAATGTCTTTATAATAAAATGATTTTTTTTTCTTCTGGGTAGATGCCTACTAGGGGAATTGTGGGGTTAAGTGGGAGGTCTAATTTGAGTTCTTTGAGGGTTCTCCATACTTCTTTCCAAAGAGGCTATATTTGTTTGCCGTCCCACCAACACTGAAAAAGTGTTCCCCTTTGTCCACACTCACACCATCTGCAACTTTGGGATTCTGTGATGTGGGCTAATCTTACTGGAGTTAAGTGATATCTCAGGGTGGTTTTGATTTGTATTTCTCCAATGATCAGGGACAACAAGCACTTTTTCATATGTTTGTTAGCCATTCATCTGTCTTCCTTAGAGAAGGTTCTGTTCATGTCTCTTGCTCAGTGATAGGTGGGATTGTTTGCTCTTTTTTGTGGATTAATTAGCGTTCTCTATACATCCTACTTATCAAGTCTTTGTCAGATATGCAAGTATCTTTTCTCATTCAGAAGGTTCTCTATTTGCTTTAATTGTTGTGTCCTTAGCTGTGCAGAAGCTTTTCAGTTTGATTAAGTCCTATTTGTTTATTTTTGTTGTTGTTGTGATTACCACTGAAGTCTTCTTCTAAAATCTATCTCTAGGACGGCATCCTAAGAATTTTTCTGGCACTTTTTATTGAATTTTTATTGTTTCATGCCTCATGTTTCAATCTTTTATCCATGTTGAGTCAATTTATGTAAGTGGTGAGGGGTGCAGGCCCAGTTTCAGTCTTTTACATGTGGTGATTCAGTTCTCCCAGCACCATTTATTGAATAGGGATTCATTTCCAAGTGTTTTGTTTGGTTTATCAAAGATTATATGGCTATAAGAGACTGGTTTTATTTTTTCTTTCCTTTTTAGACGTGGTCTCTGTCACCCAGAGTGGAGTACAATGGTGCAGTGATGTGATCATAGCTCACTACAGCCTCTAACTCCTAGGTTCAAGCAATCCTCCCACATTGGCCCCCAGAGTAGTTAGGAGTACGGGAACATGCCACTATTCCCAGATAACTTGTTTTACTTTTTCTAGAGAAAAGACATGCCTATCTTGTTTAGGTTAGTCTTGAACTCCTGGCCTCAAGTGATTCTCCTACCTTGGCTTCTTAAAGTATGGGGATTTCAACCTTTCCTTTTTAAAATTAAAATGTGACAATTTGGAAAAGGGAGAAAAATTTTAAAGAAATAAATATAAAGGCACTCAAAATATGTATATCATCCAGAGACTGCCACTTAATTTTGACATAGTCTTCTCATGTTTTTTCTAAGTTGAGATAATATTGTACCATGCTTCATAACCTTCTGTCATTTAAAACTATTATAAACTGACCATTCTCCATATCAAAAATTTTAATACCCAAGTACTTCCTTGATTCAATAAATGTACTATTATTAAATTTTAGAACACAACTTTCTTATTCATGATAGCATTGTATTTTTTTTTCATTGGATAGCCATCTTAGTGTATTTAGCCTACAATAATGCCATACTGTAATCTGGATAGCTTATAAACAATAGAAACTTATATCTTATGGAGGCTGGGAAGTCCAAGATCAAGGAGCCAGCAGATTCAGTGTCTGGTGAGGGCCTATTTTCTAGTGGTTTCTTGCTGTGTCTTCACATGGCAGAAGGTACTAACTAATGAGCTTTCTTTGGTCTTTTTTTTTTTTTTTTTTTTTTTTTTGAGACAGAATCTTTCTATGTCACCCTCAGTAGAGTATGGTGGCATTACAGCTCATAGAAATCTCAAACTCTTGAGCTTAAGCAATTCTCTTGCCTCAGCCTCCCAAGTAGCTAGGACTACAGGTGCCTGCCACAATGCCCGGTTACTTTTTGTTGTTGTTGCTGTTGTTTAGCTGGCTTAGGCTGGGTTTGAACCTGTCACCTTCAGTGTATGTGGCTGGGGCAGTAACCACTATGCTATGGGCATCAAGCGTCTTTGGTCTTTTTCCTAAATTCTCTAATCCAATCAACAGGCCTCCATTCTCATAACCTAATCACCTCTCCACCTCTCCAAGGCTCTACTTCTATATATCATTATACTGGGAATTAGGAGTTCAACACATGAATTACGGGGGTACACAGTCATTCACACTACAGCGATCATCTTCTTCTTTTATGTTTTAACTTAATGGATCTTTTATAAATATTTGATAACTAAGAAACAATTAATGGCTTTACTTAGCAGACACCTGTAGAGGCCGTGTGGTATTTATGGACAGGATTTCAAAAAAAAATAGTGATCAATTTTCCAATTCTGGTACCTTAATTCATCTGTAATTTTTGCCATGGTATGATTTCAAACTGTAAATTTTCTCCTCTCCTTCAAACTGTAAGTTTGCACCACCTATCTTAATGGGTTTTTATGACAAGTACATGCCACCATGACTGTGAAAATATATTGGATAAGGTTGATTAGTACAGCCTTCTAATGGGCTTTTCTGTACTGCAAAGGCTGGAAGGACCAACCATGATGCCCAGGCTCTATTTCATCTATGGTTACATATTTAAAATAAGTTCCCCCAGTGTAGATAATAGAGCCTGGGAATCTGGAACTGAGCCAGAGACCACCTCTTGATCACTTTCTATTGTGCTCTAGCGAGCAGGCATAGTTGAGGAAAATGGACTTTGTTCACAGCAAAACACTACATTCCTTAGTTTTAAAGCTGTCAGGAAGAAATTGCCCTGGAGGAAGCAGCTGGTCTCAGGGGCTAGAGCTCCATCTCTGAAGGAGTTACTGTAGGCAGTGGTAACTTTTTATACTTGGAGCAAAACAGTGTTCATTTTGTTTTTTATAACTCAAGTGTTTCATCAAATACTCTTGAATCCCTGCCTTTCTGATTCAGGCAGAGGTTAGACCTAGAGGCCCAGCCTCAATCCCCATCTCCAGTTCTTCTGAGGATTTTATATGATTCACTAATTTGATTCCTTCGCTGATCAAAGAATCTAAAATGAGTTCTAGTTCCTGAACTGAACTCTAAATAATAGTGTCAACTATAAAGCAACACCAAAATGCTAGTGGTCCAATGATTGACTAAATGTTCCAATTTATTTTTGAGTCTTTACCTTAAATATCTATAAGCTAAATTCTAGAATTGATATTCTGAGATATTCTATGATTTTATTCACATGATTCTTAAAAGGTCTTTTTCTTTATTTTTAATTAGTTATTTATTAATTATATTAGCAATCTCTATTCCTGCTTATTGCCTACATTTGTACTACCAACATTTTTTGCTTAAGAGTTATATTTCATTTTCTTCTTGCTAGGGAGTCGCTGAAGGCTTTGATCTTAATTATTTATGGAATAATCCTGATTTCTAGATGACAATTATATTTTCTTCCTACATTCATGTAAGCCAATCCAAGGAAAAATAAGTAGGATGGTTTCTGAATTATTTTTGATATGCTATTACACTGACATCTTTTCAGCCTATATATTCTTAACAAGGTAAGCAGTCTCAGATTATAACCCACAAAAGCATGAAGTGAATACTATTAACCTGTTCGTGAGCTGGATTGCAAGATACACTTAATAGCATATATAAATGAAGCAACAGAAAAAAGATTATTTACAGTATTAGCCACTCCACAAATACAAAAGACACATAAAAAATTTCAGCTGGTTGTATTTCCAGGCATTTTGGTTATTAAGTTTGTGGTTATTAAGCTGTCCTTGGTGGCTATGTCAATGTGTATCATTTATTGGAGAAGAATTCATCACCATTGCTATAATGTGTGCTCAATAAACCAGCAGATGGTGTATGATAGTTTCTTCAAGGTGACATCAAAGACATTCCATGAAATCCCTTCCTGTTTTATTTGCAATTTGATTAACTTTAGTGTGCAGAAATAAGTGAATGTTAAAGGTACATTTAAATTTGCCTGTATGATTTTGTGTGAAATACACTGAAAATCACAGAACAGAGTTTGTAAGAAGAAAAAGTTGTTAATGTAGAAGGAAAAAGATAGCTAGTCATCATTCTATAAAATGGCATATTTCCTACTTAACCATCAGTTGGATGAGATCAATTGAATTTGAAAATGAGCTGAAGAGAGATTTCTCTCTTTTCTCCAAAGCAAGCCAGGAAAACATTCATAGAATAACTACAGTGCATGAAACTTTGATGTTTAATTTTAGAAATACTGAAATCTTGTTATTAATATCAGTTTTTCATTAAGAACTATCAGAATACTATCAAAATTAATCAATAAAAGGCAGGTACTAAAAGTTTTTATAGCATATATAAATTTAAAAAATATTTATGGATAGATATCATTTAATAAAACATTACAAAGATACTATATAATATAACTTAGTTTTAATAACTAAATCAATATACATTATTATTTTAATATAATTGATTGGCAGGTACAATTAATAAAAGTAAAGTCTTAATTGAAAATAAAGTCAACACTATACACAATTATAAAAATGCAATAATATATTAAAAATTGAAAACTATTGATTTTTTTAACCAAAAAAAATCAATTGTGTTATGGTTGAGTCATAAGCATAAGTTTCTGTGAAATAATTTCCAACTGCTGATAAAATTTTTCTGATTTTAAAATAGTTGGGTAGGATGTAATGAGTTTGTTTTCAGTTGACCAAAATGCTTTCATTTGTGGGCCTGGTCAAACAATGCAGTGATCTCATTTAACAGTTTGTGAAGGGCTTTTGGAATAACTTTTAGCTTTTAAAAAGGCTATAACATTTCATTGGTATCAAGTTGAATTTTTTTTTTTTTTCCACCAGATAAACAATTTTAGGTTTGAGATCTCCTGTGATTTCCTTATCCACTGATGGAGATTTTGGTGCATTGCTACGTTCAGTCATGTTCCACTTGTTCTGAAAGTCTTTGCATTAGGAATGAATTGTTCTTGTAGCTAATTCTTTATAAGACCAGGCTGTGCTTGGTTATTGAGATTTCTATTGATCTGGCTAGATGTGTAGATTGCCTATAATTTGTCTTTATGCAAATGTTTTTAAGGGTGGGCATAGTGACTCCTATAATCCTGTCACTTTGGGAGGCCAAGGCAGAAAGACTGCTTGAGACCAGCCTGCACAAGAATACAAAAGTAGAAAAATTAGCTGGACATGGTGGCATGTGCCTATAGTCCCAGCCACTCAAGAGGCTGAGGCAGGAGGACCAGTTGAGCTCAGGAGTTTTAGGCTGCAATAAACTACCATAAGGCCACTGCACTGTAGCCTGGGCAACAGCCTGAGACCCTGACCAAAACAAAAAAAAAGAAATGTCAGATTTTTAAAATCTAAAAATGATAATATTTCATCAACAAAATGGTAGGTATTTTATACTTTAAAACTGCAAACCAAGATTTCAAACACAATGTATGTAAGCCACACTATACAAAAATACTGCTACTTTGAAGTGACAAAGGAGTATCTGAGAGACTAAATTAAGAGAATTCTTAAAAACAATAAGAGCAAGGAATGGAGAGAAAACACCCTGACAACTAACAAGAAAACCCTCTTTGTGGCAGCAGTAATGTAGCATTCCAGCAGAGGTGGAGGGTGGAGACAGGGGATTATTTTGGTTTGATTTATCTGATTGTCAACCTTAGATAGTGAGATTCAGAAAATATTAAGTATAGACTTTATCTGAGTTCAAAGCTTGAGGATGGCTACCAGGGAAGCATACATTTCAGTTGCTCTGAATGTTTACTTTGATTAGTAGAAGTTACCAGTGGGCTTTGAGAAGAAAAAAAAGAGGCCACTGCCTAAGTTGTTTTCCAATAATTTATGTTAAAATAACAAACTATTGATCAGATATACACTGCTCTTGGAATCAGAAATTCCAGGAATGTGAAGATAAGCAGCTAGTTAGGAACAAAATTCCTTGACTAAACTCCCACACTATCTCTCTCTGGGCCTGATAAATTTTGCATACTTCACATAGCTTAAACTGCACTGAGCTATTTTTCCTAAATTAAAAAAACATTATTTTAAATTATTATGAAACCATAACAGTTGTATATCTTTAAGGAGTATGCGATCTTTTGGTACAGGCATACAATGTGCATCAATCGAATCAGGGTAATTGAAGTATCTAACACCTCAGGCATTTATTATGTCTTTTATCAATCACTCCTTTAGCTATTTTAAAGTATGTCCAAACTTTTTATTGAGTATAGTCACTTGGTAGTGCTACCAAATATTGCTCATTTTATCTATCTCACTGTATTTTTGCACCCATTAACCATACCTACTTTGTCTCCCCCACCTCTACTGCTACCCTTCCCAGCATCTGGTAACCATCACTTTACTCTGGTCTCCAAGAGTTCAGCTCCCACATATGAGTGAGAACACATGAGATTTGTCTTTCTGTGCATGGCTTATTTCACTTAACATGACTTTGTCCACATTTGCCCATGTTGTTGTAAATAGCAGGACTGTTTGGTTTTTGTGACTATATGATATTCTGCTATGAAAAAATTCCATTATGTATATACACCACAATTTCTTTGTTCCATTCCTCCACTCAGGGACATTTAGGTTGATTCCAAATCTTGGCTATTGTGAAATGTGTGCTGCCATAACATGGGAGTGCAGATATCTTTTTAATATACTGAATTTCTGTCCTTTGGATATATCCCCAGTGGTGAAATTTCTGGGTCATTCTGTTTTTAGTTTAGTTTTTTTTTTTTTTTTTTGGAAACTGCCATATTGTTCTACATAGTGGTTGCTTTAATTTGCATTCCCACCAACTGTGCGAGGGTTTCCCTTCCTCCCATCCTTGTCCCATTCATTATTGCCCAGTTTTTTGATAAAATCCATTTTAACAGGGGTGACATGCATCTCATTGGAGTTTTGATTTGGATTTGACTAATGTCATTGAATATTTTTTAATACAGATTTTGGCCATTTGGAGTGTTCTTTTGAGAAATATCTATTCAGATCCTTCGTCCATCTTTTAATTGGATTTTTTCCTATTGAATTTTTAGGACTCCTTATATGTAGTCTAGCATTAAATCCCTTGTCAGATGAATAGTTCGAAAACATTTTCTCCCACTCTGGGTTGTGTCTTCCCTTTGTTGATTATTTCCTTCATCAGAAAATGATAAAGTGCAGAAGCTTTTTATCTTGATGTGACTCTATTTGTCTAATTTTGCTTTCATTGCCTGTGCTTTGGGGGTATTTCTCAAAAAGTCCTTGCCCAGATCAATGTCCTGAAGCATTTCCCCAGCGTTTTCTTTTAGTAGTTCTATAGTTTTAGATCTAAGGCTTAAGTCTTTAATTCATTTTGATTTTGTGTAGAAGGAGACACAGGGTTTAGTTTTATTCTTCTGCATATGACTATCCAGTTTTCCTAGCACCATTTATTGAAAACCCTGTCGTTTCCCAATGTATGTTCTTGACAACTTTGTTGAAAATGAGTTCACGATAGATGTTTGAGTTTATTTTTGAGTTCTCTATTCTATTCCATTGGTCTATGTGTCTGTTTTTATGTCAGTACAATGCTGGTTTTGGATACTACATCTCTGTAGTATAATTTGAAGTCAGGTAATGTGATTCCCCTCTAGTCTTGCTCTTTTTACTCAAGATGGTTTTGACTATTTGAGGTTTTTGGAGGTTCCATATAAATTTTAGAATTTTTTTCTACTCCTGTGAAGAATGTCATTGGTGTTTTGATGGCGATTGCATTGAAACTATAGATTGTTTTGAATAGAGTGGGCATTTAAATAATATTGAAACTTTCAATCCATGAGAATGGAATCTTTCTACTCTTTGTGTCCCCTTTATCTTCTTTCATTAGTGTTACAGTTTTCATTATAGAGATCTTTTGCTTTTTCCTTAAGCTATTCCTAGGTATTTTATTTTCTTTGTAGCTATGATAAATGGGATTACTTTCTTGGTTTCTTGTTCAGATTAGTTACTGTTTGCATAGAGAAATATGACTAATTTTTGTATGTTGATTGTATATTCTGAAACTTCACTGTGTTTATCAGTTCTAGTAGTTTGGGGGTGGAGTCTTTAGGTTTCTTTAGGTATAAAATCAGATCAGCTGCAAATGAGGATAATTTGACTTATTCCTTTCCAATTTGGATGTCCTGTATTTCCTTCTCTTGTATGACCATTCTAGCTAGAACTTCCAGTGGTATGTTGAATAATAGTGGTGAAACTGGATATTCTTATCTTGTTCCAGATCTTGGAAAGTTTTTAGTTCTTCCCCATTCAGTGTGATACTAGCTATGTGGGTGTCATAAGTGGATTTTATTGTATTAAAGTTTCTTCTATTTGCAGTTTTTTGAGAGGATTTATCAAGAGATGTTGAGTTTTACCAAATGCTTTTGGTATCAGTTGAAATGATCATATGGTTTTTGTCCTCATTCTGTTGATTATGACATATCACATTGATTACTTTGCGTATGTTGAAACATCCATGCATCTCTGGATTGATTTCACTTGATCATGGTAATAATGTTTTTAATATTATTTTTATTATTATTGTTAAATGTTGTTGCTCGCATTTTATTGAGGACTTTTGTATCTGTGTACATCAGAGATATTGGCCTATAGTTTTATTTGTTGTGCTTTGGTTTGGTTATCAGGGTGATACAGTCCACAACAAGTAAGTTTGGAAATATTCTATCCTTGATTTTTTTAGAATAGTTTAAGTAGATCACTTGGTAATATTGAATAGTGAAGACTTTGGGTCTGGGTCTTTGCTTTGATGGGAGACATTTTATTATTGCTTCTATCATTTACTTGTTATTGGTTTATCCAGGATTTGAATTTCTTCTTAGTTCAATCTGGGTAGGTTGTATGCATCGAGGAATTTTTTTATTTCTTCTAAATTTTCGGTTTATTGGCATATAGTTGCTCAGAGTAGTGTCTAATGATTTTTCAAATTTCTGCAATATCAATTGTAATGTCTCCTTTTTCATTTGTGATTTCATTTATTTGGGTCTTCTTTTCTTAGTCTGGGTAAAAGTGTTTCAATTTTGTTTATCTTTTCAAAAAACTAACTTTTTGTTTCATTGATGTCTTATTTTTTTGTTTCAATTTCTTTTTTATTCTGCTCCGATCTTTTTTTTTTTTTTTTCCTAAGTTTGGATTTGTTTTGCTCTGATTTTTCTAGTTTCTTTTCTATTTCTTTCTTGAGATGCATTGTTAGGTTGTTTATTGAAGGCTTTTCTCCATTTTTGATGTAGACACTACAAACTTTCCTCTGACTACTGCTTTTGCTGTCAGCCATAGGTTTTGATATGCTGTGTTTTCATTTTCATTTGTTTCAGGAGATTTAAAAATTTTTCTTCTTAATTTCTTCATTGATCTGGTCCTTTAGGAGCATATTTTTAAATTTTCTTGTGTTTGTATATTTTTAAGGTTCCTCTTATTATTGATTTCTCGTTTTATTCGGTTGTGGTCAGAGAAAATATTTGTTGTGATTTCAAGTTTTTTTAATTTTTTACTTGTTTTGTGGCCTAACATGACTTATTATTGAGAATAATCTGGGAGCTGAGGTGAATAATGCATATTCAACAGCTATTGGATGTTCCCAAAGTATCATGATGGTCTTTTTAAAATTACTTATGGGTCATTTTTTATTTCAAAGTGTTAACGGGGTACGAACATTTTTGTTACATGGATATCTTTTATAATGGCTTAAGTCAAGGCTATTAATGTGCCCAACACTTGAATAGTGTTCATTGGATCTATGGTACCTGTGGCTCAAGCGGCTAAGGCACCAGCCACATGCACCTGAGCTGGGGGTTTGATTCCAACCCAGGTCTGCCAAGCAACAATGACAGCTGCAACCAAAAAATAGCCAGGCGTTGTGGTGGGCACCTGTAGTCCCAGCTACTTGGGAGGCTGAGGCAGGAGAATCACTTGAGCCCAGGAGTTGGAAGTTGCTGTGAGCTGTGATGCCACGACACTCTACCCAGGGTGACAGTTTGAGGCTGTCTCAAAAAAAAAGAAAGGTTTTTATCCCTCTCTTTTTGCCCTCCTCCCTTCTTTTCTTGACTTTAAATAATTTTTACTTCCCTGTCTGCCCATGTGTGCCCCTCAATTAGTTCCAACTTATCAGAGAGTTTTTCTATTCCTGAGATACTTCACTTGGGATAATGGTCTCCAGTTCCCTCCATTGCTGCAAAGGACACTAATTCATTTCTTTTTGTGATTGAGTAGTACCCCTGATATACATACACCACGTTGTGTTAGTTCACCAACAAATTGATGGGCACTTAATGTTGATTCCATATTTTTGTGATCTACTCGAAGGAAAAGAAGTCATTTTGTCAAAAAGACATCTGCACACAGATGTTAATTGCAGCAATCTCAGGAATTTAATCACAGCAGGAGCTAACCAATTTGAATGTTCTGCTGTTTAGTATCTTAGATACTATAAGACCTACTCTACACAAATTGTCTAATTTAATCCTCACAACATCCCTACGATAACATGTACTATCGTAATAGTCATTTTATGAGGCTTATAAATATGGAGAAATTTGTCCAAGGTTGCACTGTTCATAGTTTATGAACTTGGATGAAGAAACACAAGAAGTGGCTGAAGAGGCGAGAAGTTACAAAGTTTCTTTGGTGTCTGTACTACTTACTACCTCCTTTTACTGTTATAAGTGAAGAGTGGAGGCCTTTATCTTGTTAACTTTGACAGGTAAGAATGTCTATGTGTTTAAGCATTAAAAACATTCAGTAGTATCATTGGAAAAGGAGTTAAAATTTGTTTGTGTAGGCTGAGTGCAGAAGCTCACACCTGTAATCATAGCACTCTGGGAGGCTGAGGTAAGCAGATCGCTTGAGCTCAGGAGTTCACGACTAGCCTGAACTAGAGTGGACCCCGTCTCTAAAAAAATAGCCAGGCATTGTGGTGGGCGCCTATAGTCCCAGCTACTAAGGAGGCTGAGGCAAGGGGATCACTTCAGCTCAGGAGTTTAAGGTTGCTGTGAGCTATGATGCCAGACACTCCATCCAGGGCTACAAAAATGAGGCTCTGTCTCTGGAATAAATGAATGAAATGAATGTATGAATGAATGAATGATGAATAAATAAATAAATAAAATCTGTTTATTGTAATAGTCCAAACAAAAATCCTAATTTAATGTGCTAAACTGAAAAGTGGTTTAGAAAGAAGCCTCCATGTACTTTGTAAAAGATAAACTCTGCTAATCATTAACACTCGCCACTATAATCAGTACCATAAACTAGCCTGTTGAGGTCTGGTGCTAGGTCTTTGCACAGTCACTATTTCACTTGGGTATGGGAGGTTTTAGGCAGTGGAATAGCGTGGGTAGGCCTGGGATCAAGGAGTGCCCTGTATGGAGAGATTTCAAAAACAATAAAACTCATTAAAGTTAGTCTGCTTTGGTTGTAACGAGGAATCAGTATTTCTAAACAATGTTTATGGGAAAATACTCCTGCCAGGAAAATATCTGTCCTTGGTCTTGTGAACAAAAGTTTTATGAAAAGGAATTTAGAAAAAGGAGGCATTATTCCAGTGAACAGTTTGTAAACCAGGAAGGGGCTGCAAGCTTCCTTGTAAAATGAAGCTGTGTGCTAGAGATGGGTCTGGATTTTACAGCAGAAGTTCCTTCCCAGGTTCTCCAATATATGCTTACGCATGTAAAGGACATAAACTTGGTTAGTTCTGATGGGTCAATGCCATTGAACCTTGGTTTACAGACCCATCTGAGCCCTGATTGGTTAACACAGCTGAGCAGCGATTGGTTGATTCACCATGAGTTCTGAAAGCCCCAAAGTTAAGTTAGGTTGTGGTTTTATTGGAACTCGGAGTAGGAGTGTGACCTCTTCTAGTCAGCAAATGTCTGCCTGGCTCTGTTTAAAATTTTGGCCCATTTAGCGACTTTAAATTCATCTTGAAGGATTCACTCAAGTTTATATTTGCTTAGTCTAAATTCTAAAGTATTGCTGTGATAATTTGAGTTTTAACGTGTGTAAACTTCAAATTGACATTTTGGGGGGTTACTAAACCTTTAGTGAACATTATATTTTCTATGTGGAAGTTTCTTGGGAAATATTTTGGAGAGAGTTACTTCCCTTTAAATATAAACACACACATGGACTCAAGCTACACAATTTCATTGCATTTGAGCGTGTTTTGGGTAAAAAATTCTAACTGCTGTAGTAGTACATATGTTTAAATGGTGATCAAAATAAATAATGGCAGCACACTGTAAAGATATAGAAATAGAACTTGACTTACTTCCATCTGTCATTTTATGTGACTACTTGTAACTCTATTTGAATTTAAAATGTAAAACAGTGGTAAAGTATAAACTGCAAAATGTGATATATTTATTTGGTAAATGCCTATTTTATTTTCATTGGAAATATTTGATTAAATCTAAATAATGTTATTAAAATTGAAGCTTATTCTTTTTTATTTTTTAATTATCTTAAAACTAAGGAATAATTCAAGAAAACAGAAACTGCAATGTTATTATTCATTAAAGTTATCCTTTGTTTCCAAAATAGCATTAATACAATTTAAGGTATTAATTCATTGCCTTTTCTCCTTTTTAAACTGTAACTTTAATTTTTTTTAACTGTCATAGTCAATGAAGTCAAATAAAAAAAATTACTGTCTACATTTTTTTTTTCTGGCCATTTTTATGGGTTCAGAAACTTATTTAAGAACCTCTCTCCCAAATCTTACAGATGTGTAAGGTACTCTGTGGAACCCTAAGAAGCCAGATTTCCTGGTTCTTTGACAGTTTGGGACAATTTCTTAACTATCCTTATATTCATCTCCTTAGTAACATGCATATAAGAAACATAACACTGCCCTTGTCTTTTTAGAACTTGAAATGTCATCAAAGATGGTAAATATGAACAGATAACTATGATAATTCATACTATGATTCAGTAGTATCTGAATATTACATACAAATGCTAGACAGTGTCAGAAGGAAGATGAGGAAGGGATTTTATAATCAGGGTAATCACAACATATGTCATGAGTGATTATATAACTGTGCATTGAATAAGTTATAAAGAACCTACGATGAAGAAGCAGGTTTAATGGTGCATAAATAGCAAGTTTGGGTGTAGATTTATAGATGAATAGGGGTCTGTGGATTGCTTCTACAGGTTTTTTAAGTGCTGGCAAATCGGAATTTTAGCTAGAACCTGAAAATATTTTTGACAAACCTAAAATAATAGATAACTTATTCAATATTGCCTTATATAGAAAGTATAGAATAGTATGGAATTGACATTAAATAAGCAACAATATGATATGGAGTGGGCTCAGCCTATTCTATTATTTTTTTGTGTAAAAATGTACAAAACCTTATCTTCCTTTGGGAGGGTACAAAGTAGGGAAGATCAGAGACTTAGAGGTGAGAAGGCAGCCCCAGAGCTGTGCACATTACATACTCCTCACAGCTCCGTAAAGCCTCCCATTATGAAGAGGTGGCAGTAAACTCTGCCAAATGCAACTGAGACTGTGTGGGTAAGGTAATATTCTTCTTTTATTTATAGCTCACATCCTTTTGAGATCTAGAACTAGGATTGTATTGTTAGATCTGAGTAGCATCACATTTAAATTTGAAATTTGTGTAAGAAAGGCTTTTAGCCTATCCTGCTTTAATATGTATTTTTTAAAAATATGTTTTCTTCCCAGTCAAGGCTAAAAATAAATATATATTTATAATATTCTTTACTCTGCTAGGTGCTATGATTAACAGCCAGTTTGGTTTTTTTAATTCAATTTGCAACCATCTTTACATTATTAATATTTTTTATAGAGACCATAATTATTCAGGTTTAATTTTGGTAGTTAAGACACTGATACCAAAACCATAGGCCAGCCTGCACTTCAGGTTTCTCTGATTTATGAGATTGTGAATATATTTCTTTCTTTTTTTTTTTTTTTTGCTGTTTTGGCCAGGGCTGGGTTTGAACCTGTCACCTCTGGCATATGGGGCCAGCACCCTACTCCTTTGAGCCACAGGAGCTGCCCCAATGGGTGCCTTTCCAAGAGAAGGCTTCTTCAACATATGCCTCAAGACTTACAAGGTTGCTGAGTCTTAGTCCAGCCTACTCCTGGAATTGTGAGGCCCTTGAAGGCTATGCTCTTAGAGAAGGTTGTTCACTTCTCTAATAATAAAACCAGAGCATAACTGGTTATTATTTATTTTTTATTTTTTTATTAAATCATAGCTGTGTACATTAATGCGATCATGGAGCACCATACACTGGTTTTATAGACCGTTTGACACATTTTCATCACACTGGTTAACATAGCCTTCCTGGCATTTTCTTAGTTATTGTGTTAAGACATTGATATTCTACATTTACTAAGTTTCACATGTACCTTTGTAAGACGCACCGTGGTTGTTATTATTATTAATTATTATAAT